>CM040396.1:65418322-65675822 GCA_022702515.1 Ilyophis sp. 1 JC-2022 | reverse complement strand
AAAGCCACGCTTAACAAAACACGCGCAATCTCAGGCATGTCGGACACACAGAGGTACTGAGGTAGAGAGGAGTTCATAATGAGAACCATATATATTTCTAATTGAGGAGGCCATGCAAGGGTGGGGAAGGGGTGGTTTACCTCTTTAAAGACACCTCGCCTTCACTTCAGATGAATAATGTTGCTATTTAGCCCCATCATTTCTCCCGCTGTGAAGAGTGGCCATTTTTAATGTGATTATTAAGGGAAATGACTTTGTCTGATCAGATAGGCCGGCATTTTAATTTGCAGCCCATTTTGCCCTCTTAGAGAGGCACAGATTCTTCAGGGATGACAAGAGATGAAAAACACTGTTATAAACAGCTGATTACTCCACTGGTGTGGAAGACAGCATTGGAAACACATGCGTAGGGAAGCCAGTAGATTCACAACATACCTGTTACTATGGCAAAATCTAATTACACTGTAGAATGCATTCTGTACCAGAGTAGATGTGTACATGGTGTACTGATATGGAAATGGGTGAAAAACAACATTATTACCGTTTGTGATCATTTTTTCTATTCCATAGCGCATTCATGTATACGAGAAGGGAAAAATCTCCTTTTCAAGAAAAACAAATGTATATTATAAATAGGTTCGTCTTCCAAACTGTTATCATTGTTTCTAAACATTTTTTTAAGGAATCCAAAAATGAGAATATTGAATATTTCAATTATGGGATCATCCTTCTAATCACAAATTCTGGCCCATTTTCTCTTTAACTTTTAGGCTCAGGGTTTTTTCTGTAAAATCCATGATTAAGGAGGTCATTTTCAGAATATACTACTGAAATTCGATGAGCCAGAAGATAATATCAGCCCTACAATTAAGTAACAAAAACAGATAACCTCTGAATTTTACACTTTACCTACCAGTATTAATGGCCTTGTAACTGTGCCCACTGCGCTTATAGATGAAAATATACCACAGAGATTTCTATCCAATTAACATGCATGTGCAGCAATTTAGAGCAGAACAAGATGTTTTTGTTTGAGTGCTTCAGGGTAATTTTTCTTCTGTTTTCACTGAACCCCGGGAAAGAGAGAGGGGGGGGTTAAGAATGGATTTCTTGATTAAAAAACACCCCCACCCCCTCGCGCGCCCTCGTACGCTCACAGACGGAATGTACACACACCAAACATGCTGAGAATCTGTATGCCTCAATATAAAGTGTTGCATCATTGTTAATTCCATTCATTAGTTCCTTCCTAGATGGCCGATTTAATTTGCGGTTGTCTTTTAGCGAGCTGGCAAACGGAATTGAATCTCCGACCACTCCCCCACACATGCATTTCTGTGTTGTCAATGTCGGCTCATTTAATTTTCCCCCACTCTGCTCAATAAATCAACACAGATTACAAACAGAGTTAAAAAGGGGCAATTCAATGGGACCTCAGCATCTCTCTCCCATCACCCTCTCTCTGTGTCTCTCTCCCTCGCCCTATCTCTGTGTCTCTCTCCCTCACCCTCTCTCTGTGTCTCTCTCCCTCGCCCTATCTCTGTGTCTCTCTCCCTCGCCCTATCTCTGTGTCTCTCTCCCTCGCCCTATCTCTGTGTCTCTCTCCCTCGCCCTCTCTCTGTGTCTCTCTCCCTCACCCTATCTCTGTGTCTCTCTCCCTCGCCCTATCTCTGTGTCTCTCTCCCTCGCCCTATCTCTGTGTCTCTCTCCCTCGCCCTCTCTCTGTGTCTCTCTCCCTCGCCCTATCTCTGTGTCTCTCTCCCTCGCCCTATCTCTGTGTCTCTCTCCCTCGCCCTATCTCTGTGTCTCTCTCCCTCGCCCTATCTCTGTGTCTCTCTCCCTCGCCCTATCTCTGTGTCTCTCTCCCTCACCCTCTCTCTGTGTCTCTCTCCCTCGCCCTCTCTCTGTGTCTCTCCCATCACCCTCTCTCTGTCTCTCCCATCACCCTCTCTCTGTGTCTCTCCCATCACCCTCTCTCTGTGTCTCTCCCATCACCCTCTCTCTGTGTCTCTCCCATCACCCTCTCTCTGTGTCTCTCCCATCGCCCTATCTCTGTGTCTCTCCCATCGCCCTCTCTCTGTGTCTCTCCCATCCCTGGTGCTGATACAGAAACCACTGTTTTCAATGCAATACTATAGGCAAGACATCTTATACAGTCACATACAAACACACATACACACACACACACACACATGCGCTATGAAAATAAATTCTAGCAGCACGGCGTATGCAAAACCAGGCATCTGCTGATGAGTCACATTAGATACCTACCGGAGGCACGAAAAGGAGGGGAGTAAAACAGAACACCCAAGACACAGAGCCCCTCCCCGTCTGCTGTCACTCTCCCACATCACCGCCCCCCCCCCCTTCCTTTTCTCCCGACGTAATTAAACAATTAGTCAGTTTCAATTAGCACAAGCTTTTTTTCCCCCAACATGCCTTTATAGAAAAATTAATTAGTCAATTAGCCAATTAACATGTGAACAGGGCTTTGTGTTAACAAGCTTTTTACAAGCAGCTGTAACCCCTCTGTAATGACACTGAAGTCTGCTGCTATCCAGGGACTCAGCAAAGAGCCTCTCCTGCTCCACTTACAACCAGACAACCCGCTTTCCCAAACGGCACAAAACAGCCATGTTTACACACAAAACAAAACCAAAAATAGACTATTTCACCTGCATTTCATGTATATATATATATATATATATATATATATGAATAGGCACAAATAGACCTACAACTACATGTAGGGCTTGCAAGAATATTCAAGAGCTTCAATCACAATAACAGAGCGATGGTCGAATAAATGAACATGTAAAGTTTTGATTAGTTAAACATGAAACTCTCTTGCAAGTGTGATACGTTTGCATGGAAAGACACATCTGCTCAGTGTTCTGGTTTGTTAGCATTTATGGGGACACGTCACACATCTTTGTCGATTCAGACAAAAGACTTACGGGAGAGGGGGGCACAATGGGGAACTCCAAGAGGCCTCATGTTTGGCCCAAACCCCAAAAAAGGACCTTCAAGTAAGTGAAGATCGCTGCCGATACAATTTACAATGTCCTCATGGCCTGTCTGCCACCGATAGCCAGTAGCAGTGCGCTCTGTGTGAAAAAGGCCTGAAGTCTCCTTGAGAACGTTTATTTTCTCATCCTGTCCTTCCAAACAATCCCTAAAAAGGCAGAACAGCTGTTTAGAGAATGTTTGCAAGCCAAATGTTTTCCTTTCCCCCGTTTTAATCACACGACAAGTTACAGCCAGAGTAAGTGTTTGTTAAGGGCAAATCTCATATTATTACAAACGAGATTATTTTCTGAAAAATATCAACTACATATACTGCTATTGTTTATTAACAGGTGTATATATAACAGAGGTTTCCTGTATTGAAAATTAAATGAAAACTCTCCAGGAAAGCGCTTTATTTGACGCATCATAAACAAAAAGCAAGTACACTGAGGGGTATCTGATAAATGCTTGGCTTGTCCAAAGCAACACTTTACCTCAATTTATATTTTGAAGAGAAGTCTCAGGTGATTTTTCATCATGAGACACCCAGTATGGCAACAAGAGAAAGCCTGTCAATCACAGCTGTCATGGCTTCACCCTTTTCTGATATTTCGCAAGCCTGCATTTCAAATGTACAGAATGTTGGCTTTCAGTGAAAAGGCGTCAGGCTAACAATAGCAACGCTGCCAAGTGGCTCCAATGTTAAAATGTTCTAAACATGCAGAAATCAAAGTCTCTCATTCACAACCAACATTCATTTGACCTTCTTACATTCCGCTAAAACTACTAAACGTGAGAAGAATTACATATTTCAGTTTATATTGTTTAAAAGTTAATTTCCTCTTTGGTGAAATGAACTCCTGAACTCACGAAGGTGATAGAAATTCTTTACTTGGGGAAGTGTCTTAAAAGAGAGTGCTTTGGCAAAAGCAACAATAACAGCAGAATTTCCTCCTCGTTAAAGGAATATGAATATATCACCCCGAACCCAGAAGAGGCCGCTGCATTTGTTAAGACCATTTAAAAAGTGCAATAAAAATATATCTGCGCTCACTCTCTGGTGTTTCTATGTAAACAACAGACGGTTTTCTCCTTAAATGGGCATGCTGGGCTCTACATGTTAGTGTGTTATATATGGGGTAAATAGATATGGATAATTACCTCCATTATTAACCTCTTTGGACAGACATGTATGTACAGCGAGACCCGTTCATAACAACTTTTGTTCCACCGTTGAGCGTTCCCCCTGCCCTGGCCTTACCATAAAAAAAAAAGGCTGAACAAAAACAGTAAGAGAGGCAGTTGGACTGGTTTTGAAGCACTCACAGTGAGGTACAATGCCATGTTATTTATTCTTTCATTTTGCTTTTTCCCTTGTCCATTTATGAAAACCCAAAGAAATGGTACAAAAAATAAGCAGAAAAAGAAAGAGGGAAAGGTTACATAATCTACAGAAACAAAATAGAAATCATAATTTGTTTAAATGCCTTTCTGCCTGTGTTAACAGCCACTTGGTCAAGTCTCTATACATTACATTCCCTTGTAATGCTTTTATCCAAGTCTATACATTATATTCACTTGTAATGCTTTTATCCAAGTCTATACATCACATTCACTTGTAATGCTTTTATCCAAGTCTATACATTACATTCCCTTGTAATGCTTTTATCCAAGTCTATACATTACATTCACTTGTAATGCTTTTATCCAAGTCTATACATTACATTCCCTTGTAATGCTTTTATCCAAGTCTATACATTACATTCCCTTGTAATGCTTTTATCCAAGTCTATACATTACATTCACTTGTAATGCTTTTATCCAAGTCTATACATTACATTCCCTTGTAATGCTTTTATCCAAGTCTATACATTATATTCACTTGTAATGCTTTTATCCAAGTCTATACATCACATTCACTTGTAATGCTTTTATCCAAGTCTATACATTACATTCCCTTGTAATGCTTTTATCCAAGTCTATACATTACATTCACTTGTAATGCTTTTATCCAAGTCTATACATTACATTCCCTTGTAATGCTTTTATCCAAGTCTATACATTACATTCCCTTGTAATGCTTTTATCCAAGTCTATACATTACATTCACTTGTAATGCTTTTATCCAAGTCTATACATTACATTCACTTGTAATGCTTTTATCCAAGTCTATACATTACATTCACTTGTAATGCTTTTATCCAAGTCTATACATCACATTCACTTGTAATGCTTTTATCCAAGTCTATACATCACATTCCCTTGTAATGCTTTTATTCAAGTCTATACATTACATTCACTTGTAATGCTTTTATCCAAGTCTATACATTACATTCACTTGTAATGCTTTTATCCAAGTCTATATATTACATTCACTTGTAATGCTTTTATCCAAGTCTATACATTACATTCACTTGTAATGCTTTTATCCAAGTCTATACATTACATTCACTTGTAATGCTTTTATCCAAGTCTATAGATTACATGCACTTGGCAGATGCTTCTATCAAAAGCCAATACAGAATATACACAACATAACTGTATTTCATTTAGAATTAAAAATAGTACTAAAATTATATGACTTAGGAATGTGACTTAAATAACTTCAGATCCTCCTAATAAAAATTTAATTATAAATTTAGAATACATAATAAAAAAAATGCAGAAATGTGAATTTCAATAAACACTATAACTTCCCCTCTAACAACTTGCAGGTAAAAAAAATATGAAATGAGGGACAATAATGTAGCATAAGCATTACATCACATCCTGTAGCGACTACATGGTGACTAACGTGTGTCAGCATAAAGTTAAACTTTTCCTCTGGTGAACGTGTCTTTTTAATTAATTCCCATCATCCCTGCTGTTTGATACAAAAGGAACTGCAGACACAAAATAGGGTGGGTGTCCATGGAAAAATAACAGGTTTATTCCCCAACTGTGGCAACCCAGAGCTGGGGAATAACTCCCACCCGCACACACACACATACTCATACTGTATACATACATACACACACGCGCACATGTGCACGCGCACACACACACACACACACACACACACAGTCCTGTATAACCCTAACCCTAACCATAACCATAATTGTAACCCTAGCCCTAAACCCAACCCCTAACCCAAAAATTTACTTTTCCCTCATGGGGACCATGCCCGAGTCCCCACGAGGGAGCATTTGACAACCTTTTCTATCCTAATGGGGATATTTAGTCCCCATGAAGTAGGCTATACATGCTCACACACACACACACACACACACACACCTGCCTGGAGCTCAGTGAGTTACAGAAGCAGCAATTAAGTTGATGTATTCTGGATAATAAAAACACCGGCGCTATTATCCCAAACTGGTCAGAGTCCAACCGCGTGCAAGGAGGAGATGCAGAGAGAAAAAAGGCGCAACTCTGCCGACCGGAGGACATCTGGCTGGTCACGTCAGACCAGAGTCCAGCGTCGCTAATTTATCTGGGTCTGGAACCTTATCAAGCAGTTCCCTGCAAAGAATGCCTGGGAATATAAGTGAGCATTAATCCAAGTTCATTTGCTTTTACTGCTGACTGCCAACACTTTTTAAAAGCAGAACTCATTTTTGCACTTGTGCTGTGTCTGGTGCTAATGAGTATTTGCATGGATTCACTTTCTGCCCTTTTTAATTGACATAATTACAAAACAGGTTAACCAGCAATTGAGCACTATGTGGGAACTTTTTATTGGAGCTAAGTTATTGGTTACTGGTGTACAACCAGGAGGAAGTGTCCAGACAGTTTTACAACAGTGGAAGACATATAAACTCTAAATCGGTATTCACACTGTCCACCAAAACAAATGGTCTAAAATAGGCAGTCATGATGGATTCTGTATTTCAATGTGTTTATTTTCCCGATTCAAGAGAAAAATAATGAGGGTCATGAATCGGCAGCATTTGAGCAGCATGTAAACAAATTACAGAACATCTGCTCTTCTCCAATCACGCTCTTTCTAATGAAACGGAAATACATTTTACACCATTTGCCAATAGAACAGAGTCTTTGCCAATTCAACATTGCTGAGTGGTGTCGAGAATCCCTGAACCCCACCCCCCCCCCTTCTCTCCAGCTTTAAACCCTTTTTCTTAAACAAAGATAGGCATCTTCTCCGGGTAATCTGATCATTCACACTGTAAAACACTAACAAGTCTTTAATTTTATACACTGGGAGGGAACTTTGTTTTGACTGCTCTGAGCTTCTTGGCAAGCAGGCAGGATCTGATAATGATATTTAGAGTGCCAGAGCTTTCGTTATTTTCTCTGTTTGGTTATAATCACAGACAAATTTATTTGAGGATGCCTCGATGTGGAGGGAGGGGTGGGGGTAGGGGTGCCGGGGTGAATGGAGAGGGACGTTAGAATGTTTTCATAAAAAGAAGAGCACCCAGACCTGGAAATAAAGGCAGCGGAGATCCTAGCAGCCCCAGCGGCGGGACGGGACTGAACGCACCTGTGGCCTCGCACGCAGGGTCATTGGTCATGTGACCCCCCCCCCGTGTTTACGCGGAGCGGCACCGCCATTAGGGTCAAGGCTTTACTAATTGCCAAGAGTGAGGGAAAAGACAGCGGTAAAAAAGACAACCCCCCCTAATTCGCTGGCCATCGTACTCATTGGGGGGGGGTGGGGGGCTCCTCCAGCAACAGCACGGCTTTCTAAGCACCCAAAAATGCGCACACACCTGTCTCCCGTTTCCGTTCCGTCAGTATTGCGTAACCTGACAGGTCCCAGAAACAGGCCCTCGCTGAGCAGGTACATGTGTCGTGAGACAGACCCGTCTCTTCAGGCCAAGTCTGTGTTCTGTCTGCCCCCCACCCCCCCCCCCAAATCCACCATTACTCTTCCAGCAATAACAAACCCATCACAGGGAAGAGGGAAACGCACAAGTGTTCCCCTGCCAAAGGAACAGTTTGTTCCTGCGTAACAGTAAACATTTTAATTTATTTCCACAGCGAGCACGGCGCTCTCTGCTCCAGCCCTCTGTGGCTCCTCCAGCGGCTCGGCTTGTAAAAAAAACCCACCGGTTTGACACCGCCACACTTCACGGTGACACGGGTGGAGCCAATTTCACACGAGCGCCGGGCTTTTAACACCAGCAACCCGCCACGTCCAAATAAACAATTAAATAGCCCTCTGTGCAAACAGGAGAGGAGTGTACACACGCAGCACAGCGGAAAGGTCAGGCCTTTGGTAGAGGAAGGGGGGGCCAGTAAACGGGGCACACTCTTGGTGCAGGACACTTTCGGTCCAGAAGTGCCCAGGGAGCCGATCCACCCCCCTTTCCCCCTAAGACTACAGAGCCTTGATCAGTCCCACTGATTGGCGCTTCGGAAGCAGACTGACAGTTGACATTCTCCTTTCTTTGGAAACCATCCCCGGCTTTTCTGTCTCTCTCTCTCTCTCTCTCTCTCTCTCCACAGAGCTGTAGACACAATTGTCAGGGAGTGACGTGGCTATGTAGCCTTTTTTTGTGCGCTTTTATATCTCTAATTTCAGAAAGAAAATGTAGCGCCAGAGAAGGTGGGGAATACTGACAGGTGCACGGCTGAAGAAATCAGACAAAAAAACCTGCTCTGTCTTTCTTGTATTGCCAATGACATGCAGTATCACACAATGTGTGCGTGTGTGTGCGTGTGTGTGTGTGCATTCCTGCGTGCGTGCATCATATTTGTTTGAAAACTACCAGCAGTTAATTTATTATCTTTATCAGGTTAGAAATGTGCAGGTTTTTCTTCATTTTATCATGTCACTCTCTCTCTCCTTCCGTCTCTGTCTCTGTCACTCTCTCTCGCCTTCCGTCCCTGTCTCTGTCACTCTCTCTCTCCTTCCTTCCCTGTCTCTGTCACTTTCTCTCTCCTTCCGTTCCTGTCTCTGTCCCTCTCTCTCTCTTTCCGCCCCTGTCACTCTTTCTCTCCTTCCGTCCCTGTCTCTGTCACTCTCTCTCTCCTTCCATCCCTGTCTCTGTCACTCTCTCTCTCTCTCTCTCCTTCCGTCCCTGTCTCTGTCACACTCTCTCTCCTTCTGTCCCTGTCTCTATCACACTCTCTCTCCTTCCGTCCCTGTCTCTGTCACTCTCTCTCTCTTTCCGTCCCTGTCTCTGTCACTCTCTTTCTCCTTCCGTCCCTGTCTCTATCACACTCTCTCTCCTTCCGTCCCTGTCACTGTCACTATCTCTCCTTCCGTCCCTGTCTCTGTCACTCTCTCTCTCCTTCCATCCCTGTCTCTGTCACTCTCTCTCTCTCTCTCCTTCCATCCCTGTCTCTGTCACACTCTCTCTCCTTCCATCCCTGTCTCTGTCACTCTCTTTCTCCTTCCGTCTCTGTCTCTATCACACTCTCTCCTTCCGTCCCTGTCTCTGTCACTCTCTCTCTCTCCTTCCGTCCCTGTCTCTGTCACACTCTCTCTTCTTCCCTCTCTGTCTCTGTCACTCTCTCTCTCCTTCCGTCCCTGTCTCTGTCACACTCTCTCTTCTTCCCTCTCTGTCTCTGTCACTCTCTTTCTCCTTCCGTCCCTGTCTCTATCACACTCTCTCTCCTTCCGTCCCTGTCTCTATCACACTCTCTCTCCTTCCGTCCCTGTCTCTATCACACTCTCTCCTTCCGTCCCTGTCTCTGTCACTCTCTTTCTCCTTCCGTCCCTGTCTCTGTCACTCTCTCTCCTTCCGTCCCTGTCTCTATCACACTCTCTCCTTCCGTCCCTGTCTCTGTCACTCTCTTTCTCCTTCCGTCCCTGTCTCTATCACACTCTCTCTCCTTCCGTCCCTGTCTCTATCACACTCTCTCTCCTTCCGTCCCTGTCTCTATCACACTCTCTCTCCTTCCGTCCCTGTCTCTGTCACTCTCTCTCTGTCACTTTCTGTTATTTGTGCCGGTGATGCTACCTCCAGAAAGAAAGTCCCCCTCTCTTATTCAGTCAATTCAATTCAATTCACAAATGCTGTATTGTCATTGCAAGGTGTATCTTATGTTGCCAAAGCACAGAAAAGAACATGTATAATTGAAAACATAAACACATATCTAGACATACAGTGTACAGTCAAATACAGGGAAAATATATGAGAATCGCACACTTATCTCCGTGCCAAAATAATTTTAATTTTAAGTTACCACCAGCATGTTTCGGCAATGTGCCTTCATCAGGGTGTAGTCAGTCAAATACAGGCAAATGCACTCACTGGTTGTCCCCTTGTTTATGGAAAGCTGTAACTTAATTTGCCGCTTGTGTAATACATACATTGCATGTTTATTACTAAATGTATTATTATTGACATACTTATTCAGCCTTTTTCTCATCCTCTCTCTAGATCTATGTTTGACAGGCACTCTTTTTTACACCGTTTCTAGTTTTCAGTGTCTGTCTCTCTCGTTCAGTCTTTCTTTCGCTGTGCCACTTTTCTCATTCAAATTGGTTCAATCAGATTTTCAAGACTGGCAGACTGGCAGACTTCTTCATGAATGGCAGTCGCATTCCGAAGCTGCCAAAGCATTTTAGAAAAAGAGAATATCAGACGAACAGCCCGTTCTATGAATAAACGCCAATGCAAAAAAAATAAAAAACAATTATAATATTATTGCACTCTGTCACACTGTTTTTAATATCTCTTTATCATTTCTCTTTCCATTTCACTACCTTTCACTTTCGTTTTCATCTCCTCTCACTCTTTCACCAACTCACTCTCTTTCATCATCTTACTCTCTCACTGCCTTTCATCACCTCTCACTCTGTCTCTATCAATACCTCTCACTCCCTCACTCTCCCTTTCACTACCACGCACTTTCTGTCTCTCTCTCACATTCTTCTTCACTACCTCTCACCCTCTTTTACCCCATCACTCTCTCTATTAACTCTCACTCTCTTTCATTAACTCAAACTCTCTGGCTCTTTCACTACCTCTCACTTCACACACCATCTTGCAGAAAACTTTAACTTAACAAAGAGAGAACTTAGAGCGTGTACACGGTTACCACGCTGAGCAAGTCAAACCCATCCATAATCTTTAGCTGTAAGGAAATTCTTACACTCTCCATTTTTCCAGCAAAAAGCCCATCTATAGACTGGGATCATCAGGGTTCATGGGAATTCACTTCCTGTATTGGGAACCCTTATTTACTTTATTTACCTGTAACAAAAACATAAAAAATCTCTGAATGTTTTCCCCCAAGTTTGATGTTCAAATATGTAGAGAGGCAAGATACCTACATGAATGCCAAGCTTCAGCGACACACAGTAATTGATGACAGTAAATGGCTGCACATTATTCACAGAATGTCCTTTTCAAGGAGAAAAAAGAAGTGAACTGATCACTCGGTCGACAGCCCAAAAATATCTACTTGAAAAATGGAAAAAGTAATAAAACAATCATATTAAAATCCTGAGGATTAGCTAACCCAAGACCTAATCGCAACGCTATAATGAAAAAGAATAAAATACGAATATTTCTCCAATCCGATTAAAATTTTTAAATATTTACTGGACTTTACTCTGACGTCATTGGATAAACTGGGAGATGTGCTAATCACGTCGAGTTATGTTCACCTTAAGAGCCAGAAGATTGGGAAACTACGTGGGTTTTCCAGAACAATGTTAACACCAGTCAAGTATTTCAACTCTCAAAAAAAGAAAACTTAATCTCAACACAAAGTTAATAAAACTGATTCACTCTGATAATGAATATTGTTCAGAAATACTGCAGTAAGGTCTCTGTGCTTAATGTTCTTCTTCAGATAACCAGAGGAACCTGTGAAAACTATTAAGAAGTGTGCAGCCATTATATCTTAATTTAAAACTGAGTACATTAATAACATGAGACATCTGCCTTTTTGTTCATATTAGCTCATCGACATAGAGCAGCAGGAATTGAATAACATTTTGATTTCGTGTGTGAATGAATGTAACAGTCGTTCTATACATATGCTCATCAAATTTCAACTCAAATCAAAATGGAGTTTGAGGGTTTTACAACTTAAACAGTCTAGTTTTACCAAGGAAGCCTTCCCACCCCGATTTGGATTTGGGAGGGATTTCCACCCCGATATGGATTTGGGAGGGGTTGTTATTTCAGATGTGGGGCCAGTCACTAATTGTATTGAGCAGTTGATAAAGCATGTTTGGTCTATGGAATGTTAAGAGCAGGACTGACCCTTGAGTGATTGCATCTAAATGTTGGGGAAGCTGAAAGCTCTATGTTCCCACATGGCCACCCCCCTCATATTTCAGCTTCTTGAATTGTACTTAAGGTCTTTAGAAGGTGCTGGAAGTTGAGACCATACTACAAAGGGGCAGCAAATATGGCAGAAAACAGTCTGTGCAGTGGTGTGGGAATTAAAGAAGGTGTTAGGAACCATTCAGAGACCAAAACAGACCAGGATGTAGCAAAAGAGAACGTTTATGTCCAGTCCAAAATCGAGAGCCAGGTAATCAGAGGTTGAGACGGATCCAAATCAACAGGCAATAAGAATAGTGACAGTCCAAAATCAGTACCCAGAAAATCACAGGCGAAGATATAGGAGCGGCAGGCAAAGGTAGTCACAAAAACAAGCAGGAGTCAAAAACCAAAAATAACACAAGCAAACAAAACAGAATCAGCAGGCAGGAATCAGTCGTACAAAGGGTGTCTCAGGAATACCAACAAATCTTTGGTTTTACACAAACAGGCTCAGAAAAAGTGATCAACAGTCTGACAAGAACCAGACTTAAACGCAGGGTTAAATACACAGAGAGTGACGAGATACAATGGGGATCAGGTGTGTGGAAACGGGGAAAGGAAATGACAATCAGGTGAGCGTAATGAAACAATGAGGGAAGCTGATAATTCATTAACAAGGTAACACGTAACATGCGGATCGGATTCACACATAACACATAGACTTGAACATGAACAGGGTAGTAAAAGACAAGTGCGTACAATTATAGAACGGAAAGTGGAAACAAGAGTCAGCTGTAGTAAAAGAGAAAATCAAAGAAAGATGATCAGTGATAAAATAGGTAGGAAGAGAGACAGCTGCAGATAGAAACTAAGATTACGTTAGTGAGTTAGTTAATTAGTACAAAACCTAAATCTAAGCTGTTAGTAGTAGTTAGTTAATTTAGTATTATATACAATGAGATAATAAGTTAATAAGGAAGTGCATGACAGAGGAAATACAGAAAAAAACCACAATCACAAAAGGCTCCTGAAAAGTGTGGCGAAGACAGGGGAGTGACGGCAATGCAAACACGGAACAGTAAAACCATAAATGAAACTGAATGCATAATGAGAAAATAATAAATGAGAACATAATCAGAAACATAAATACACAGATAAACAAACAAAATACCGAATCCTGACAGTCAGTCCAACAGTGCAAGTGTGCATATGTATGAGAGTGTGTTAGTGCAAGTGTTCGTGTGTATGAGAGTGTGTTAGTGAAAGTGTGTGTGTGTGTGTATAAGTGTGCCTGTTAGTGCAAGTGTGTGAGTGTATGGGTGTGAGCAAGTGTACATGTTTATTAGTGTGTGTTAGTGCAAGTGTGAATGTGTATGAGTGCGTGCTAGTGCAAGTGTGCATTTTTTGTGTGTGTCTGAGTGTGACTGTGCAAGTGTACGTGTGTATGAGTGTGTGTTAGTGCAATGGTGCATGAGTATGTGTTAGTGTAAGTGTGTGTGTGTATGGGTGTGACTGTGCAAGTGTAAGTGTGCATGTGTATGAATGTGTGTTAGTGCAAGCGTGTTTGTTTGAGTGTATGTTAGTGCAAATGTGAATGTGCAAGTGTGTGTGTCTGAGTGTCACTGTTTGTGCAAGCATACATGTGTATGAGTGTGTTAGTGCAAGTGTGCATATGTGTGTGTCTGAGTGTGACTTTTTGTGCAAGTGTGCATGTGTATGTGAGGGAGAGATAGAAGTGGGCACGATTACTAGAAAATCTATTTAGAGGGGTCGGCACTTGAAATCCAGAGAATGGCATTCTGTCGGTCACAGAGAATGGAGACGCGCACACATACACAAGTACAACAAACACCTACTCAGCCACTTACAATACTCCCACAGTCCCTGCCTCATGTGGCATCCTACCCGTTTCACATGAAAAAAAGACCATTCAATAAGGTATTTGCATACATATAAAGTATGTGTTTGTACAAGGCTGTGTGTGTGTGTGTGTGTGTGTGTGTGTGTGTGTGTGTGTGTGTGTGTGTGTGTGTGTGCGCATGTATTACTTTTTGCAACTCCATGCCTCCATTTTGAGGCATTTTTCATTTGAACATCTCTTTCGATTCACAAACACACATGCATATACAAGCATGTAAGACGTGCTTGCTTTATATGCACGTCAATATCTTATTGAATGCTTTTGTGTATGGGAAGCAGGTTGGATGCCATATCACACATGACTGTGGAAGTATTTTAAGTGCCTTTGTAGGCGTGTGAGTCAAGTTGAGAAAAACACCAAAAGGTATGCTCATAATTATGTCTTAAAATTAGTCTCAACTCTGATGGGTGGTGCAGCCTTATTTAAAAGAAAAAAAAAGCTTCCATACTCTGGCATGTGGAAGTACTTTTTGGTGTGATCGCTGGGTTTAAAAATAGAACTTGAAAGGTGAACTTTGGTCCAGTTTAGTGTGCACCTGTGTAACAGGGGTGACCAGATCCCAGCAGAGGCCCACCCGTTCTACCTGTGAGTCAGGTACTTCAGTAAACATTCAGTTGTGTAAATGAAAGACACATAAAATGCAAGATATTCACCCCAGATATGGCTCTCTGTTAAATGAATAACTAATAAGGTTGCTTTACCCACATAGACATAAAGGGGGAAATAATGATTTTGTAAAGAAAATGGCCTTCAAAAAACATATTTATATTCCTGCAGTAGCCAGCTTTGAAAGGCACATTGTGCATGACTGATGTGTACTGAAATATTCTTAATACTGATACTGATTTATTAATAAATAGCTATTTTTTTATTAAGAATAGACAAGTATGCGATACCTTTATTTTTATTAATAATCATAATAATTATTATTATATAAAAGTGAAATGTCAACATCAATAAATATCTCTTACAATAAAAATATTTATATTGTCATTTCAGTTTATTATTTCATATATGAATGTATTTATGACCATAAACCGTGCAATCTGCTCCTGCTGAATGGCTGAAGCTAAGCAGGTGTGGGCTTGGTTAGTACTTGGATGGGAGACCTCCTGGGAAAAACAAGTTGCTGCTGGAAGTGGTGTTGGTGGGCCAGTAGGGGGCTGTCTTCCCTCTGGTCAAATAAAAACCCCAATGCCCCAGTGCAGTGATGGGGACACTGTGCTGTAAGAGATGCCGTATTTCGGATGAGATGTTAAACCAGAGAAGTCCTGACTCACTGTGGTCACTAAAGATCCCATGACACTTATTGCAACATAGGGGTTTCCCCGGTGTCCTGGCTAAACTCCCAACTCAGGCTTTTTCAATCTGCCACCTAATCATCCCCCAGTTTAATTGGCTAAAGAAATTTGTCTCTCCCTCGCCACCTCAGCTGATGTGTGGTGAGCATTCTGGCGCAAAATGGCTGCCGCAACGGAGTAAGCATTAGCATTAGAAAGCAACGGAGGACTCACTCCATTACAATTATTGTAGCTGATGTGTTCAGTGTCTGATTGTAGCCGATCAGTTGAGTCTCTGATTGTAGCTGATGTGTTGATTGTCTGATTGTAGCCGATGTGTTGAGTGTCTGATTGTAGCCGATGTGCTGAGTGTCTGATTGTAGCCGATGTGTTGAGTGTCTGATTGTAGCCGATGTGCTGAGTCTCTGACTGTAACTGATTTTCTGAGTGTCTGATTGTAACCAATGTGCTGAGTGTCTGATTATAACTGATTTGCTGAGTGTCTGATTGTAGCCAATGTGTTGAGTGTCTGATTGTAGCCGATGTGTTGAGTGTCTGATTGTAGCCGTTGTGCTGAGTGTCTGATTGTAGCCGATGTGTTGAGTGTCTGATTGTAGCCGATGTGTTGAGTGTCTGATTGTAGCCGTTGTGCTGAGTGTCTGATTGTAGCCGATGTGTTGAGTGTCTGATTGTAGCTGATGTGCTGAGTGTCTGACTGTAACTGATTTTCTGAGTGTCTGATTGTAGCCAATGTGCTGAATGTCTGATTGTAACTGATTTGCTGAGTGTCTGATTGTAGCCGATGTGTTGAGTGTCTGATTGTAGCCGATGTGTTGAGTGTCTGATTGTAGCCGATGTGCTGCGTGTCTGATTGTAGCCGATGTGTTGAGTGTCTGATTGTAGCCGATGTGTTGAGTGTCTGATTGTAGCCGATGTGTTGAGTGTCTGATTGTAGCAGATGTGCTGAGTGTCTGACTGTAACTGATTTTCTGAGTGTCTGATTGTAGCCAATGTCCTGAGTGTCTGATTGTAGCAGCAGCAGACTCAATGGCCCCAGATGCAGCATAAGACCCGCTGTGAGACTCTCTGTGGGGAGCTGGAGACCAGTGTGCTGTGCCCGGTGACTTTACTCAGGTGCAGCAAGCAGAGACCAGAGATATGATCTGACTCCGCGATAATGAAGAAATCACATCGACTCTGTGGCAAAAATCCAGCAGAGGAAACAAAGGACTTGGGGCCCACAGTTGTCGGAAAACAGATAAACTCAATACGGGGGTGACAGGATTGGACAGAAAACTGACACTGATGGAGGAACAGGGCATGCACGTTAGATGCATGTTAGAGAGCGCTGAGCAGAGGCCAAACCGCCATCTCTGCAGCCAATGAATGCAACCTGGGCAAGAAACAGGCATTCATGTGAAGATATTTATTTTCTTCAGAATACAAATTATGATTGTTCATATCAGTCTATCAGTATTAGCGCACATATCAGTTTATCAGCATTAGCGCACATATCAGTTTATCAGTATTAGCGCAAATATCAGTCTATCAGTATTAGCGCAAATATCAGTCTATCAGTATTAGCAAGTATTAGCACACATATCAGTCTATCAGTATTAGCGCACATATCAGTCTATCAGTGTTAGCGCACATATCAGTCTATCAGTATTAGCGTACATATCAGTCTATCAGTGTTGGTGCACATATCAGTCCATCAGTATTAGCGCACATATCAGTCTATCAGTGTTAGTGCACATATCAGTCCATCAGTATTAGCGTACATATCAGTCTATCAGTGTTAGTGCACATATCAGTCTATCAGTATTAGCGCTCAGTCTATCAGTGTTAGCGTACATATCAGTCTATTAGTATTAGCGCACATATCAGTCTATCAGTATTAGCGCACATATCAGTCTATCAGTGTTAGCGCACATATCAGTCCATCAGTATTAGCGCACATATCAGTCTATCAGTGTTAGTGCACATATCAGTCCATCAGTATTAGCGTACATATCAGTCTATCAGTGTTAGTGCACATATCAGTCCATCAGTATTAGCGCACATATCAGTTTATCAGTGTTAGCACACATATCAGTCTATCAGTATTAGCGCACATATCAGTCTATCAGTATTAGCGCACATATCAGTCTATCAGTATTAGCGCTCAGTCTATCAGTGTTAGCGTACATATCAGTCTATTAGTATTAGCGCACATATCAGTCTATCAGTATTAGCGCACATATCAGTCTATCAGTATTAGCGCTCAGTCTATCAGTATTAGCGCACAGTCTATCAGTATTAGCGCACATATCAGTTTATCAGTATTAGCGCAGATATCAGTCCATCAGTATTAGCGCACATATCAGACTATCAGTATTAGCGCTCAGTCTATCAGTATTAGCGCAGATATCAGTCTATCAGTATTAGCGCAGATATCAGTCTATCAGTATAAGCGCACATATCAGTCTATCAGTGTTAGCGCACATATCAGTCTATCAGTATTAGCGCTCAGTCTGTCAGTATTAGCACAGATATCAGTCTATCAGTATTAGCGCACATATCAGTCTATCAGTATTAGCGCTCAGTTTATCAGTATTAGCGCAGATATCAGTCTATCAGTATTAGCGCACATATCAGTCTATCAGTATTAGCGCACATATCAGTCTATCAGTATTAGCACAGATATCAGTCTATCAGTATTAGCGTACATATCAGTCTATCAGTATTAGCGTACATATCAATCTATCAGTGTTAGCGCACATATCAGTCTATCAGTGTTAGCGCAGATATCAGTCTATCAGTATTAGTGCACATATCCGTCTATCAGCATTAACGCAGATATCAGTCTATCAGTATTAGCGCACATATCAGTCTATCAGTATTATCGCAGATATCAGACTATCAGCATTAGCGCACATATCAGTCTATCAGTGTTAGCGCACATATCAGTCTATCAGTATTAGTGCACATATCCGTCTATCAGCATTAACGCAGATATCAGTCTATCAGTATTAGCGCACATATCAGTCTATCAGTATTATCGCAGATATCAGACTATCAGCATTAGCGCACATATCAGTCTATCAGTGTTAGCGCACATATCAGTCTATCAGTGTTTGCGCTCAGTCTATCAGTATTAGCGCACATATCAGTCTATCAGTATTAGCGCAGATATCAGTCCATCAGTATTAGCGCACATATCAGTCTATCAGTATTAGCGCACATATCAGTCTATCAGTATTATTGCAGATATCAGTCTATCAGCATTAGCGCACATATCAGTCTATCAGTATTATTGCAGATATCAGTCTATCAGCATTAGCGCACATATCAGTCTATCAGTGTTTGCGCACATATCAGTCTATCAGTATTAGCGCACATATCAGTCTATCAGTATTAGCGCAGATATCAGTCTATCAGTATTAGCGCAGATATCAGTCTATCAGTATAAGCGCACATATCAGTCTATCAGTGTTAGCGCACATATCAGTCTATCAGTATTAGCGCTCAGTCTATCAGTATTAGCACAGATATCAGTCTATCAGTATTAGCGTCACATATCAGTCTATCAGTATTAGCGCTCAGTCTATCAGTATTAGCACAGATATCAGTCTATCAGTGTTAGCGCACATATCAGTCTATCAGTATTAGCGCTCAGTTTATCAGTATTAGCACAGATATCAGTCTATCAGTATTAGCGTACATATCAGTCTATCAGTATTAGCGTACATATCAGTCTATCAGTGTTAGCGCACATATCAGTCTATCAGTGTTAGCGCAGATATCAGACTATCAGTATTAGCGCACATATCAGTCTATCAGTGTTTGCGCACATATCAGTCTATCAGTGTTAGCGCACATATCAGTCTATCAGTGTTAGCGCACATATCAGTCTATCAGTATTAGCGCACATATCAGTCTATCAGTATTAGCGCACATATCAGTCTATCAGTATTAGCGCACATATCAGTCTATCAGTATTAGCGCACATATCAGTCTATCAGTGTTAGCGCACATATCAGTCTATCAGTGTTAGTGCACATATCAGTCTATCAGTATTAGTGCACATATCAGTCTATCAGTATTAGCGCACATATCAGTCTATCAGTATTAGCGCACATATCAGTCTATCAGTATTAGCGCACATATCAGTCTATCAGTATTAGTGCACATATCAGTCTATCAGTATTAGCGCACATATCAGTCTATCAGTGTTAGCGCACATATCAGTCTATCAGTATTAGCGCACATATCAGTCTATCAGTATTAGCGCACATATCAGTCTATCAGTGTTTGCGCACATATCAGTCTATCAGTATTAGCGCACATATCAGTCTATCAGTATTAGCGCACATATCAGTCTATCAGTGTTTGCGCACATATTAGTCTATCAGTATTAGCGCACATATCAGTCTATCAGTATTAGCGCACATATCAGTCTATCAGTATTAGCGCACATATCAGTCTATCAGTATTAGCGCACATATCAGTCTATCAGTATTAGCGCACATATCAGTCTATCAGTATTAGCGCACATATCAGTCTATCAGTATTAGCGCACATATCAGTCTATCAGTGTTAGCGCACATATCAGTCTATCAGTGTTAGCGCACATATCAGTCTATCAGTATTAGCACAGATATCAGTCTGCTATAGGCTACGGACCTTCAGGGTGAGAAGCTCACGGGCGTGAGGGAGCGGGTGCTGGAATCAGAGGGGTTAAAGATGCTGAGCGACCGCAGTCCTCTTCCCGCTCTTAACTACTTAAGTTGATCTATTATATTCTTTCAGTGAACCCCAGTAGATAAGAGGTCCCAGTTTTTTCAGTAAATTGCACTGGGCCTCGTGCACCAAGGTTAATAATAACTTTAAACTGTAGGACACGGCAAAATGGATAGCCATGAAAAAGAAGAACAAGAAGAAGGGGGAAAAAAGCTGATTTATCTGTCTAATGGAGAAAGTGTGTATGAGAGAGCA
The DNA here is from genome assembly GCA_022702515.1 of Ilyophis sp. 1 JC-2022. Classification (NCBI taxonomy): domain Eukaryota; kingdom Metazoa; phylum Chordata; class Actinopteri; order Anguilliformes; family Synaphobranchidae; genus Ilyophis; species Ilyophis sp. 1 JC-2022. The sequence goes on along the minus strand of CM040396.1, from coordinate 65,655,456 downwards.
GCAGCCGTGGTGTCAGACAGCAGCAGTGGGCACAGGAGCAGGAGAGGTTCAGCCGGCTGGACGTGTGGGAAATGAGAGATCAAGGCTGCGTCGACACCCAGATAGATGAGACCGTCGCTGCCAATTGATGAGCCTCTTTTTTTTTTTTTTGCCTGACAAAAAGTGGGTGCAGTGTGGTTTTTGGGGTCCTGCTGGACACCACAAAGCCCCTTCCCCAGTCTCCCCTCCCTTTTTTAGAGTGAGCCAGCATCCACCCCGTATGCCACGTCTCTCATCATCAAAGTCAAACACTCTGGAAGGCGGGAATTAGGCGCGGCGTATGGCCCATGGCGCACAGCGCAGGACGGTCTCCTCGTGATACATTTAAAACAATCCCTTCATAAGAGATGCCACTATACATATTCATGATAGGAATCTAGTAATTAGTAAACCCCCCCACCACACACACACACACACACACACACATGCCCTCATGCATATTTATGACTGTGGCCCAGCAAACAAAGACCCAGGCAATCCGGGGCATTAGCCATTAACACAGCCAGCCACGTGTGATGGGAGAGATAGCAGGTCTGCCACTCACCCCTACTGCCCCCACAAGAGACCCGCAAATTCAGAGCCTCTGCGCCTCAGTCTATCAGTATTAGTGCACAGTCCAGCGGGATGAGAGGGGATCCCAGTGCTGGTGGCTTTCTCCCTCCTCAAACACCAACAACCACCCCCCCCACCCCCTCATTCTCCCACCCCCAATGCTGGAAATAAACCTCTTTATTACATCAGAGCTCATATTGAAATGCATATGCACAAAAATCCTGGTTGAATACTATTTAAACTGTCACCTCAAAGCTCAACCCCCCCCAACAGCCACCTCAACCCCTCGATTGTCACCTCAACCCGTACCCCCACCTTCCAATGGTAAATATCTGGAGTCATAATCATACAGCTGTGCCCAACACAATATTCATAGAAGAAAAAGAAATAGCAAAGAAGTGAAACACAAAAGTAAGGAGAAAAGTGACATTGAGAAGATTAAGCCTTAAACACAGAGCCTGCTTGTCTTTAAAAGAGCATATATTAATCCCAGGATGAGGCCTATTAGAAAGTCAATCTGCTTGAAGCCCATTCATGCATTGGGGCTCACCCCTGGCTCTGAGATGACATCATTAACTGCGGGTTCGCATGTCTTCTGCTCATTTCAGTTGAAAGTGTGGGGGGGAGGGGCATGTGTCACTTTGCAGTGAGGGTGGGGGTGTGGGGGTGTATAAAGACAGAACGGTTGCTTTAACAGTGGAGGCAGGATTAGCCAAAACAAAGGAAAAATGTGCGTGTGTGTGCATGCATGTGTGTGTGCACGTGTGTGTATGCGTGTGTGTGTGGGGTGTGTGCGTGTGCATGCGTATGTGCGTGCGTAGGTGTATGTGTGTGTGCATGTGTATGCGTGTGTAGGTGAGTGTGCATGTGTGTGTGGGGTGTGTATGTGTGTGTGTGTGTGTGTGTGAGTGTGTGTGGGGTGTGTGCGTGTGCATGCGTTTGTGCGTGTGTAGGTGTATGTGTGTGTGTGTGCATGTGTGTGTGTGTGTGTGTGTGGAGGGGGGGTTGTGCCAGTGCGTGTGTGTGTGAAAGGAGGGGTGGGGGGTGTGCCAGTGCGTGTGCGTGCGTGTGTGGTGTCAGTGCATGCCTTGGGGCTGGAGTGTCAGTTTCATAAGCGGACTCTTTGTGTGAAGCGCTGGTGGAAATGTGATCCACTCTTTTGACCGCTGTATTACCCATCATGCATGGTTCTGGAGCTCATTCCTTCAGCTTTATTTTGACCATGTCTACACCGGGGAGTGGACACAGAACCACACATTACACACACATTACACACAAATTACTCTGATGAAGGTGCACATATGCACTGGTATGTTACCAGGCCAGGGGAAGCATAACTGATTTGTATTTGAAGGCCACAATGATTCCATTCCAGCTAACAGCCAGTTATCATTAAAACTTAAACAACACAAATCACTGTAGGCTCGTACTCATTCTGTAACACTGTACAGTCATTAATAAATGTAATATCAGCTGACTGTGGAGGAATTCTGCATTCAAACCAGTAAAGGAACACACTCGTCAGCTGCACACGCATGCTTCACACAACGGTCGGGTCTGATGCGAGGTTGACAGCGTAAGAACAGGAAGTTTTGATGATGTCACCAGCGCCACTGCTCGCCCGGCTGCCTCCAGGAAGCGAGCGGCTCCGGTTCTGGCATCTCGGAGCTGCTTGGAACAACTTGGAGCACCAGGGAGCGGCTCGGAGTGCCAGGGAGCCACTCACTGCCAAACAAACAGGGAAAAAAGAGGGGGTGTCCTCCTCCCTTTGGAAATTAGGACCATCAGGGCCAGTGATGACTCCCCTGCGTGCCACACTTTTACACCGCTTTTTCCCAGACTGCTACACACCTGTTCCTTTCTCTCTTTCTTCTGAAAACCACACTGGCCCAACAGAAAACCTGAGACCAGCGGAATCGGGACACTTTACACGGGTATACAGTAGCTATTTGCCTCTCTGTAGCAATAACATCTTAGGAAAGGAAGAACATTGTGCAGATAGGGGTGGTCATGCTGCACTTTAAAAGGCATCCAGGGTATTTCCGTGAAAGAAAAATGAAAGGTCAGAGGTCATTCAGTCATACCGAACAATGAAAAATAAACTGCCATGTGAAAGCTTCAGAATAACTTGTGTAATTTATGCATCCAACTAAACAGTTCTCTACAAGTTCAATTCCAAATGCATTTGAACTTAAGGCTTCAATTACATGTTAAACAGAAACACTAGCATGCTAATGATTGGGCTCCTCCAACAAAGGCTTTTCATAAAGCTGTATATTTTATTTTCAAATGAACAACCCTCGTTCCAGCTTTTAAACAATGAGACAGGAATGAAAATTATTAAATTAATATAGTGGAAATTAATACACAACAGCACAGTGTAAATTATGTGTGTAGATGAGCACAGAACGACATTACATGAGGCCCATATACTCAGAGAAATATGGCTCTAAATCTTTTCCTTTTTTTCCAGTCTGAATGATAATTAGTTGACTCCACCTGCCCCTGTGTCTTGACTAATGCAATGTAACCAAACCCTCTCAAATTAAAATAGGATTACAATGCAGAAGGAGATGGTTTCTGAATGATCCTCTAATTGAGTTGGAGAAATAAGTATCAAATTAATATTCTTTTTTCAATAAGATTAAAAAGATTGGAGTGAGGAGGTAGGGTTTTGGAAATTTATTAGGAGACACTAATGTTCAAATATCTTCCCAATTTATGCTGTAACATCAATGCCATAGCATCATCCTTAATATGAATTATGACCATATTCTGTTGGGAGAACACTGTTTTTCACAGTATTATTATTTTCTCTTGATTATATCCATAAAATTCTCACATGTTCATATACTGGCGGTGGCTTTGATGAACCTACCTCCTTTCACCATAAAGCACTTGTGAAAAGCACTCTGTAAAACACAAACTATGAAAAACACTACATAAATACAACCCATTATTATTATCACATGACTCTGAGTAGAGTAAACCATATCTATTGTTGCGTCCTATCTTGGTTATGAGTGGTCCCGTCTCTTTTTAAAGATTCATTTCAACCAGCAGCAGGTTGGCAATGGGAAAAATGAACAATTCTCATCAAATCAATGGTCCCAATTAGGTAATGAAACCTGAGCTTGTAAAGAGCCCATAAACTCATGGATCACCAGTGGACATCATCGATCCCCTTGTAGAAAAGCCCACATGACCCTGCATAAGCACTTTCAGATACCCACAGCACCACAGAACACAGATCTCCCATTCACCTTTCATCTTGTCTGGACTTTGTGTGTAAAACGCAACCGCATGACGATGTGGGGGGTGGGGGGTGGGGGGGGGGGCGGATTAGAAGCTGACACCCCCTTCCCCCCACCACCAGCAGCAGCTCTCATCTGCAAAAGGCTAGATTGTGGAAGAACCGCTTTAGTCCAATTTAATGGGGCACCCTCTGATTAACTACAGCCATCGTCAACCCACTTTAACTAAGTATATTACACTTCTCCATTTAAATGTGTAATTTAACTTTCTTAAAATGGAGCATTGCGCTTCTTTCATAAAGCCAGAGCGGAAGAGATTAAACTTTAAGTCATTATGTCTCCATAAAAGAGGATTCTTCCCCGCTCGGAATTAGGTAATATTTTTCTCCTGATGGTTTCTGTATAGCGATGCAAAGGCCTGGGATTGGATCTTATTCACCTAGAGCTGTGTGAAAAGAGACCATTCCGCAAAGACAATGGAGGCCCATTCCTAAGTCAAAAGCTCACGGAACCACAGGGAGTTGAAAAACCTGGAAAAATAGGTCACTAGGACCAATTTCATGTAACTCCATGGTAGAGACAAATGGATTCGTTCCTCCACTTTTTTCTTCCTTTTTTTGCAAAAGAAAGGCAAGACTTTGATGAATGAAATCAATTGAACAGCCTGGATGGTTTCTGCCTGTCCCACACCCCCAACCCATCCCAATTTGTTCCTCATACATTTGTTGGCACCTCTGCTTAATTATTCCCTGCTAGGTTTCTTCAAACTAACAGCAATGGTTTTCTGTAATGAGGATCATATAACGTGCCATACTAATACTAAGTCGCTGGGGTTTTTTGTTTTAATGAACCTTGAGTTGGGTGAGCTTACAGTGCATTGCTGGACTGGGCTCTACAGATAATCCCTTTTACCTATGAATCTGAACCAGTCAGGACTGGAGCTTCACTAAGGCATGACGAACGTAGCTCCCTGATATGGGAGACAGCGCACAGGAAGTATATTGGACCAAGAGAACAGGGGAACATACCTTGAGTTGGTAGGGGGGAAAGCACCAGACTGTTTCCACTAAAAAAAGACAGGATAAAAGAAAGACGGAGGAAGTGAGAGGGGGGAAAAGACATGGACATTGATGAGAAAAATGCATATTTTCCATTTGACATATTGGGTGCCATTATCTAAGCAGAGCCACACGTGTTACAGAGATGCTAACAAATGTCCCAATAGTATTTCCTGTTGGAACGTATCTCATTTATAAATGTTTTTGATGCATATGTACCCACTTAACCACCCAATTAAATAAACAGATGCACTCTTTAAACAACAAGGTCTCATACATTCACTTACATGCACTTACATCCACTAATATTTTGCAAACATAATTAATATAATATTACATGTTATTATGAACTGGTTCTATGAAATAAATACAATCTAGAATAAGTGTCCTAATTACATTTAAATTAAATGTACAAATTCAAATTGCATATTTAAATAGCTATTTACTCATTTTGAGCATTTTAATACAGAACACCCAGCTGTACAGACTAATTGATATGTTTGACATCTAATCAATTTTAATGCTAATTTATAATACTGTGTGACTCAGAGTACATCTCACACTATTTACTACAGTAGTTATAATACAGCATATATAATAAGGGAGCATCATCATCTTCTCCCCAGTAACAGAACATTTGTTGAATTTGAATAAAGGCAAATGATTTGAGTTGAGGGCCAGTTCAGGAGCATATGATTCAAAGCAACAGACACTTCCAGAATTAAGCAAGATCCATTAAATGTGTGATAATAACTCAATCTGATGCGAAGAAGAATAAAAATAAGGCTGTGTCTCAATTGCGAGGCTGCGACCTACGAAGGCTGCATTTCAGGACCACATACATCCGAAGTACTGTCCCATTACGAAGACTCCTTGAAATGCGGCCTCAAAATGCAGCCTACTTTTGGCCGATTTTGAAAGATACATCGCAGCTTTAGATATCCCACAATTCTTTGCTCAGTTTGCCCAAAAGACCGTTGCTCTCTACAAAGGACAGTCCTGCCACTATAGGTCACAGCCTCGCAATTGAGACACAGCCTGCGAATAAGAATAATAATAAGAAGAATAATAATAAGAATAATAATAATAATAATAAGAATAATAATAAGAATAATAATAAGAATAATAATAAGAAGAATATAATAAGAATAAGAAGAAGAAGAAGAAGACGATGACAACAAGGGCAGTAATACAAACTGCAACCAGTCAGGGCCTTTCATGGTTTCCTAAAACTCATTCCAGAAGGTCATAGAATAGTCACCTGTAAAACCAGCTGTCAAATGCAGGCTCAGAATTTTTTTTGTTGTTGTCGTTTTAAACAGATCTTCACTCTCCCTCCAAAAAAAGTCCTCTTATTTCCAGTGTGTGAGAGTATGTGGAGGCTGAGGTAAGTCCTCTTATTTCCAGTGTGTGAGAGTATGTGGAGGCTGAGGTAAGTCCTCTTATTTCCAGTGTGTGAGAGTATGTGGAGGCTGAGGTAAGTCCTCTTATTTCCAGTGTGTGAGAGTATGTGGAGGCTGAGGTAAGTCCTCTTATTTCCAGTGTGTGAGAGTATGTGGAGGCTGAGGTAAGTCCTCTTATTTCCAGTGTGTGAGAGTATGTGGAGGCTGAGGTAAGTCCTCTTATTTCCAGTGTGTGAGAGTATGTGGAGGCTGAGGTAAGTCCTCTTATTTCCAGTGTGTGAGAGTATGTGGAGGCTGAGGTGAAGTCCTCTTATTTCCAGTGTGTGAGAGTATGTGGAGGCTGAGGTAAGTCCTCTTATTTCCAGTGTGTGAGAGTATGTGGAGGCTGAGGTAAGTCCTCTTATTTCCAGTGTGTGAGAGTATGTGGAGGCTGAGGTAAGTCCTCTTATTTCCAGTGTGTGAGAGTATGTGGAGGCTGAGGTAAGTCCTCTTATTTCCAGTGTGTGAGAGTATGTGGAGGCTGAGGTAAGTCCTCTTATTTCCAGTGTGTGAGAGTATGTGGAGGCTGAGGTAAGTCCTCTTATTTCCAGTGTGTGAGAGTATGTGGAGGCTGAGGTAAGTCCTCTTATTTCCAGTGTGTGAGAGTATGTGGAGGCTGAGGTAAGTCCTCTTATTTCCAGTGTGTGAGAGTATGTGGAGGCTGAGGTAAGTCCTCTTATTTCCAGTGTGTGAGAGTATGTGGAGGCTGAGGTAAGTCCTCTTATTTCCAGTGTGTGAGAGTATGTGGAGGCTGAGGTAAGTCCTCTTATTTCCAGTGTGTGAGAGTATGTGGAGGCTGAGGTAAGTCCTCTTATTTCCAGTGTGTGAGAGTATGTGGAGGCTGAGGTAAGTCCTCTTATTTCCAGTGTGTGAGAGTATGTGGAGGCTGAGGTAAGTCCTCTTATTTCCAGTGTGTGAGAGTATGTGGAGGCTGAGGTAAGTCCTCTTATTTCCAGTGTGTGAGAGTATGTGGAGGCTGAGGTAAGTCCTCTTATTTCCAGTGTGTGAGAGTATGTGGAGGCTGAGGTAAGTCCTCTTATTTCCAGTGTGTGAGAGTATGTGGAGGCTGAGGTAAGTCCTCTTATTTCCAGTGTGTGAGAGTATGTGGAGGCTGAGGTAAGTCCTCTTATTTCCAGTGTGTGAGAGTATGTGGAGGCTGAGGTAAGTCCTCTTATTTCCAGTGTGTGAGAGTATGTGGAGGCTGAGGTAAGTCCTCTTATTTCCAGTGTGTGAGAGTATGTGGAGGCTGAGGTAAGTCCTCTTATTTCCAGTGTGTGAGAGTATGTGGAGGCTGAGGTAAGTCCTCTTATTTCCAGTGAGTGTGAGAGTATGTGGAGGCTGAGGTAAGTCCTCTTATTTCCAGTGTGTGAGAGTATGTGGAGGCTGAGGTAAGTCCTCTTATTTCCAGTGTGTGAGAGTATGTGGAGGCTGAGCTAAGCCGGTATTTGGTTTGGCTGGGAGTCAAAGACAGTCACAGTTTGGTAGCATTCACAAACATATGTTATTCCTCAGGATAACGCACGGCTTTATTTGTTATCCTGTGCTTCTCTCCCAGGCTGTTACACAGATGCGGTCTGGTCTGTTTACTGCCGTGGTGAGTCACGGCCTGTTTATTGAAACAGCTCCATGAGCAACAGATGAATCTTATAAAAAACAAATTAGAGGCCTTTCATTTTTTTTTTTTTCTGCTGAGGCAGAAGTGACATCACATGTGTCTGGCTCAAGGAGGAGTGACCAGTGTGTTTTGTCTCATTGAACAAAAAAATCAGGTCGCGTTACTCTGGGCCCTCTGCCGTTTGAAAACCTGTGACATCACAGCTGTCTGTCTGCATGATAACGTCTCCAGTCCGTCCTCCCCTCCGCAGCCTTACACAAGCATGGGATCGCGGGACTAGTGAGGATTGTTCTGCTTAAAATAAACAAAGGTTCTATAGCCCCCTCTCTGTGCCATGGAGGAAGAATGAGATTGAATTTAGCAGGGTACTCATGTCAGACCATCAACGCCTCACTTCATTGGCTGCACGTTTCAGCTCAGAATTTTAGTGCTGATCACAGTATCAAATGGGACAGATCCGCCGTGTTATTAATCAATGCTGAGACTATACAAATCACTTTCTTCTGCAACCCCCGAGTAAGTTTACCCACAAACAAGTCAGGTGACAGGTAGAGGTTTCAACACGGTTCGGGGCCTTACCACTGTTAAGTACAGCATATCATCAGCCCCACTCCACTCATTATGTATTATTGCCATTATCAAGGTAAGCACAATCGTTAGGGCACAAACAGAACCGTAATACACAATAATATAGCACAATCGTTAGGGCACAAACAGAACCATAATACACAATAATAAAGCACAATCGCTAGGGCACAAACAGAACCATAATACACAATAATATAGCACAATCGTTAGGGCACAAACAGAACCAGAATACACAATAATATAGCACAATCGTTAGGGCACAAACAGAACCATAATACACAATAATATAGCACAATTGTTTGAGCACAAACAGAACCATAATACACAATAATATAGCACAATCGTTAGGGCACAAACAGAACCATGATACACAATTATAAAGCACAATCGTTTGAGCACAAACAGAACCATGATACACAATTATAAAGCACAATCGTTAGGGCACAAACAGAACCATAATACACAATAATAAAGCACAATCGTTAGGGCACAAACAGAACCATAATACACAATTATAAAGCACAATCGTTTGAGCACAAACAGAACCATGATACACAATTATAAAGCACAATCGTTTGAGCACAAACAGAACCATGATACACAATTATAAAGCACAATCGTTTGAGCACAAACAGAACCATAATACACAATTATAAAGCACAATCGTTTGAGCACAAACAGAACCATAATACACAATTATAAAGCACAATCGTTTGAGCACAAACAGAACCATGATACACAATTATAAAGCACAATCGTTAGGGCACAAACAGAACCATAATACACAATAATAAAGCACAATCGTTAGGGCACAAACAGAACCATAATACACAATTATAAAGCACAATCGTTTGAGCACAAACAGAACCATGATACACAATTATAAAGCACAATCGTTTGAGCACAAACAGAACCATAATACACAATAATAAAGCACAATCGTTAGGGCACAAACAGAACCATAATACACAATTATAAAGCACAATCGTTTGAGCACAAACAGAACCATGATACACAATTATAAAGCACAATCGTTTGAGCACAAACAGAACCATGATACACAATTATAAAGCACAATCGTTTGAGCACAAACAGACACATAATACACAATAATACACAATAATAAAGCACAATCGTTTGAGCACAAACAGAACCATAATACACAATTATAAAGCACAATCGTTAGGGCACAAACAGAACCATGATACACAATAATATAGCAGAATCGTTAGGGCACAAACAGAACCATAATACACAATAATAAAGCACAATCGTTAGGGCACAAACAGAATCATAATACACAATTATAAAGCACAATCGTTTGAGCACAAACAGGACCATGATACACAATTATAAAGCACAATCGTTTGAGCACAAACAGAACCATGATACACAATTATAAAGCACAATCGTTTGAGCACAAACAGACACATAATACACAATAATACACAATTATAAAGCACAATCGTTTGAGCACAAACAGACACATAATACACAATAATACACAATTGTTTGAGCACAAACAGACACATAATACACAATAATACACAATTATAAAGCACAATCGTTTGAGCACAAACAGACACATAATACACAATAATACACAATTATAAAGCACAATCGTTTGAGTACAAACAGAACCATAATACACAATTATAAAGCACAATCATTTGAGCACATACGGAACCATAATACACAATAATAAAGCATGCCATAACTTCCTGATGTCTGTGACCCAACAACATCAAAAAACTCATGATATCTTATTTTCTGGTACTCTTACAAGCGATACTATAACGTCTCTGCATTTGAATGGATCTCTATGGGAATTGGGAGGTGGGACTAGATTTAGCTGTAGATTTTAGCATGCAAAGAATATGTGACCAAATATTAAAAATGATTACTTTATTCTATATATAAATGCAGGGGTGTCAATAATTGTGGTGCACATGGTTTTGTTCAAAAAAATTATTTCTTGATGATGGATTTTTTTTTCTCATAATAAATTTACTTCAGTTATGAATTCAGGTTGAATTTTTTCAGTGTGAGATTAAGCTAAGTCACCAAAAAGTGAATTTTTTAATAACCCTTTTTACTCATCTTTACCAGGGGTGCCAATAATAGTGGAGGGCACTGTATGTACTTATACTCACATATTTACAATCTTTCCGCAACATAACTGTCAGCGTCTACATATTTCTTATTGGCTATGTTTACATGCACACTATTAAATCGATTATTGGGAGTAATCAGTTTAAGGCAATTTTGCGATTAAGTGTTTACATGGTTCAGAATAACACGATTTCTCTAATACCCGGGTTTACATTGATTATTTTAATAAAAGGTCTGAGGAACTGATGTCACAACCCACTCAATTTGATTAAGCATTTGATTAAGCATATTAAGGGTTTCATCATCTGCCCAAAAAGTATTACTTTTTAAAATAATTGCACTGCCGGTCCTCACACTCTGTTCCTGATTGCTAAGATGGTTCGAGTTTAAATTGTAAAAACATCATCCAGTTCACTGCGTCTGGTGTCCTTTCACATGCGCAGTTTAAAGAAGCAGAAGAAAATCGGAGTAAGACATCTACTTGCACCAAAAAAATCTAAAGATTGGGCAAAAATCCTGGTGTCTTAACGTGGGGTTCCTAATTCTCTAGGATGTCTTAAAGTTGTGTGCTGAAGAAAAAATGTGAAATGATACAAAAACAAAAAGAAATTTAGGGTCATATAGACCCTAACATAATAGTAAGGTTAATCAGGCTTTGAATAGACAGATTATAACCTTACGCAGATAAAGATAATCACATAAAGGCGTTTACATGACCATTTTAATAATCAGAGCATTGCCATAATCGGGGTAAGATTGTAGTAGTAGTGTGCATCTAAACGCACCCATTGTCTTTCTCACATCCTCACAGAAATGGTGAAGAAAAGCAGCAACTTATTTTCAGCAAAAGTCTGGGAAAAGTGGAATTATCTAGTGTACATATACACTTTAAGTGGGGTATTCAGCTGCTGAGGAAAAAGGCAGTGGCATTCAGAGGACAGTTAGACCTCCACTTGTATAACATCCAGCCACCTTAACCATTATATTTTTGGAGGAAATTTTTTGAGAATAGTATAGGCAGTTTGCAATAATTACTGAAAATTAAACTGCCATAAATACGTGCATGAATGACAAATAAGGTTTTCAAAAGGAAATAAATAAAAAGTGGAACTAAATGTATTTGAATGTGCTTTGTATATTCATTATGGTTTCAGCATGTGCAAAATGCAATACATTTTTTTTAAAAGCTGGAAACATGTTTTTACCACCCCAAAAATGTCAAGTGGTATAACTATGAATATATTCAAATAATATTTATTCTCTGTATTTTCCACAAATTCAAAAATGTAAATATCAATCCTTATTTTTATATATGATATTTTTATGTTTGTGGGGATCAAAATACTGTCAAAAACACTTGATGTTTGAAAAATGATTAGTGTCATTGTTAATGAGCCGTTAGTTATATTTCTTATTGTATTTTACCCATTGTACCCGATGTCTACATTTATTATTTTTTGTTTAAAATAATGGATTCGGACAAAATGTGATTGACCCACGTATTATATAAATACAAACAGTATTGTGAGTTAGGATAATTGGTTAGCTTGCTAAAGAAGTAATTAAAAAAGGTATTGACGTTGTGGAATCCCAGCAACATCCCCATCATCGCCTTTTTATTTTATCTGGACTCTATGTCACTCTGTGTCACTACTGGCTTGCAGTGAAAATAGGATCAAAGTTTTTGCATGTTTTGAGAAGCACTAAGGTCAGCAGGTAGATGTTAACCTTGTCGCACGGCTCAACTGAAAATAATTACATCTGTCGCTCTTGGGAGAAGAAAGTGTATGAAAGCTTTCGTATGTTCAAGGAGCTTTATACAATATTAGAATCTGTACCCCCCACCCCCACGCAATTAAAGTCATCATTAATCACAAGACAATGGGGCCAAACCGCAGACTGTCCTCATGCAATCAAAGCATGTTCATGCAGGCAGACTCTGTTCCACCCATTCAGCCTTAGAGTTAGCCACTTTTGTCACAACTAAGCTAAAAGAAAGGGTGCGCGAGCAGGAGCGCACGTCATTCACAAAGACGGTAAACACCGCTAAGGACCGCTGAAATAATTTAAATGTCACCTCTGTGTTTCCTGCACAATAACACCAGCAGGTTTCCTGCAATGCCCCCATTATTAACAGAAGGCAGAGGTCTTTATCTGCCCATACTGATTTGAACAGATTTTCTGTTCCACGGATTCTTTTAAAGTTCTTATGGTATAAGTACATCCATCCTTTCTGTATTAATGTCAGTCAAAGACCCATTAAAGCATTCGTGTGGGGAGAAAGTGAAAGCCTGCTCAAGAAGAAACATTTGACCTTATATTGTATGAAACGTTTTTTTTTTCTTCTCTCCTACAATTTGAATACAATTTCTTTCATTATTTTTTATAATGAAGATTTGAATGCCTTGGGTGACAGAACAAATGCACATTGCTAAAAGGAGAAACTCAAAGACTTTATACAAATAAAACAGGAAAACTACTGTGAAGAGAATTAGTCTGCAGTCCTCTACCACATGGCTGCGCATATCCTTAATAATTCAACAATCCAGTCTTACAATCCAAGTCAAGATAATGAATTCTCATTTTATGAATCATATGGGCCAGCTGTTTGAAATGAAACATACTATATCAGTTCCAAATTTGCCATTGGGCATTAATCAAATGAACTCGTATGCACATGTCGATGGCCATAGTATCTAAACTTACAGGCTAGTTCCAAACCATACCCCCCCAATTCTTCATGCACCAGATTCAATGTTGCAGTTATACACACACACGCGCACACACATACGTGCACACATGCACAGTCACACGTGCACACACACTCACACGCACACACACACATGCACAGTCACACGTGCACACACACTCACATGCACACACACTCACATGCACACACACGTGCACACAGACAAGCGTGAGCGTGCGCGCGCACACACACACACCCACAGACACACAATACTCTCTGCATTACCAAAATAATCCTACACAAGGCTAATAACAGTGGTTAAAGATGACAGTGCGCAGTTCTCAGATTAATACCATCTGAGTGATGCAGGGTGTTGTTTGTTTGTTCTGTAGGACGACCAATGTGCGCAAATTCAGGATTCATATACTGCCAAAATAAGCCATCTAGACAGAAAGTATTAAAATGTAAATCACAGCTACATCTAAATGTTTCATTGAACTGTAATACTTTCAAATACTTTCATCAGCCATTAGTAATGAATGGTGTGTCTTCGCAGGGAGGGAAAATAAAAGCAAATACTAAAAAATAATTTGTTATTTTATATATTTTTATTTTTAAATAAATTTTTTTTTTATTGAAACAACTGCTCATGTGCAGCAGTGACGTGTGGAACTGTTGCTCACACAAGAGCGCCCGGAAGGTTCCAATTCACTCTACGTAATGTGGCGAAAAGAATTAGAGGGAGGAGGAACTCACGTATTAGACTAAATTCTTATAAACTGCACCCGCAGCTCGTTCCTCCGCACATATAACGAGGTGCTGTTAATGACTGCATTCTGCTTAAAGCTGATAATTGAATAAAGACATGGCTTCCATCGCCTAGAGCTCCTGTGCACAATGAAAATAATTAATGAATAAATTTCTGTTCTCTGCACATTTTTTGTTTTTGTTTTTCAGTCTAACTTTTTTTTAGTGCTGAATAAAAAAACGCTCCTTTGCGAACTAGGGAATAAAACATGACAATGGTTTAATATGAATAATAATTAAAATATATAATTTTATCTACATGCAAAAACAGCAATTTTGCATGAATTGCAGAACCCACACACAGAGCTCCAGGAAAACGACAGCGAGAACGACATATTTCACGACCTTTGGATTTTCTGGAAGGCCGACCCCAGGCAACAAGAAACTAAACAAATGAGCGTGCTGTACTGAACATTCCGTGCATGTAAATTCAGAAGGGCAAAAAAATTTGAAAACGCCATCTCCATCAAAACAGCAAGACAACAAAGTTTTATGCAAATAAAATGAAGCAGTTTCTCAGAATGATTTAATGAGATGATTTCATCCAAGTGTGCCTTGGCACAAAGGAAAATATGAACGGAAATTTCATACAATTCAGTAACAGGAATGAAGTGGGAGGGAGACCAAGATGGAGAAAAAAAAGAAAGAAAACAGGAACTTAAAGTGATACCTCGAGATGCAAAAGCCATGTCGAACTGGTTATGAAGAGACACTGTCTAATGAATTTGTTTGTGTGATTTGCTTTCCTGAGTATTGCTGTCGCCAGAAACAGCTGATCACCTTCCAGACACTGAATCCCTTTTATAAAAAGTTTTCATTAGACAAGCCTTATTTTTTGCACAAATCACTTTACATAAGGATACGATTCCATTGTGTCAAGGCTCTTATCACACTCAACTGAACACCAAAACTGTTAGGGCTGCAGTCCCATACACCTGAGCACTAGCCAAGACCTGAATCAAATTTTCATCTGGGGTGAACCTTAACCTTTAAAACCTACAAACTGACATTTTTAAGCATGGAAGAAAAAATCACCGTCAATCCTATATCCCCGATATGAACCAAGAGATTCCCACAGCACCTACTGCTGAATGTAAAAACAACCTGTCCAGGCTAAGTAGGCGACATGGAGCCAAGCAAAGTGTTTGAGGTAGTAATGATCCATAACCCGTCTGTGGAACCCTTTCAAAACTGCAGGCCCAATACAGAAACAAAATTATTCTGCACAAAACCACCAAAGAAGAATGTGAAATAAAATCCCTTGTTCTCTCTCTCTCTCTCTCTCTCTCTCTCTCTCTCTTTCTTTCTTTCTTTCTTTCTCTCTCTCTCTTTCTCTCCAGCTAGAAGTAAGTTAGCAGCAACATAACCAACTGTAATGCCATTCTACAAAAAAATGTCCAATGCCACTGCCAGGATAAGACAAACAAGTCTGCATTGACAAAAGCTACATTTACTTGCCACAGTCTCAGTATTGTTGATTAGTTGGGAACCAAATATACAAAATCTAGCTATTACACTCATTTCAAAGAAAACTTTTAACCATATTGATCAGTCCACAGCAGTGTGAGTTCCGGTTTTCTTTTCTGAGCATCTGGCCTTCAGTTATTAGCGAATGAAAAACGGCTGATGAATTTAACAAAGCTTTCTCTTTTTCTCCAAAAGCAAAAAGCATGTGATATTTTGAACAGTGATGTGTCGCGCCAGGGACGGTCTTTTCAATGGCGAAGTAAACTACAGTCAACAACCTTACCAAGTTTTTATACCTCGCTAACTGTGAACAAAACACAATCTGTACCATTTCAATGGAGTCTAGTGAATAGCCGCATTTGCCGAGTTCATACAACAGGTCTGTTTTTGGTGCTTGGGCTATTACAGTCATTGTGTTGCTGTTTAAAAACAGAAAATTAGGTTTTTTATTCTTTCCTTTTGGTTACTGCTTGGTTATTATTGATTGGAGCCCTTTCTCATTGCAGAGGATCAAGGAATCCTTTCAGGAGACACAACAAAGATATAAATCATTATCTGAGTTATTAATATCCGCAGAGCTATTAGTGCTGTGATTTATGGACTGTTACAAAGAGAATGATTAGTGGGGGCTAATCTTCTCAGACTGTGTTTATTAACACATTATATTTCAGGGGAATATCAATGGATGTGGGTTTGTGATTATTGACGGGGCCCATGATTAGGGCTAGAGAAAGGCAGAGTCTTCCACGTCCTGCAGTTCTCCGGCTCCCTTTTTTACCTCAGCACAGACAGTGGAGAACGTTTCTCACAGCTTGTTTAGCATAAATATAATACTACCATCAAAGGTTCTGTCACTACAACGACCTCTAATTTTTCTATTGCTGCCGATATGCCAACGACAAAGAAGGCAGTGGTTTTTTTTTTCAGCTTGTGTGGCAAAATGGATAGAAAGACCAGGTTTTAATCAGAAGTTGAGTGGTTCAGATCCTGGCTGTGAAACTTGCCCTTGAATCAAGCCACTGAAGCTCAATGGGTTCAGTAAAGTATATGCAGACGTGATTGGACGACGTGCAAAACGTAAGCTGTGTAAAGGGCTTTTTACACGGGACGAGACAGTCACTTAGTCTCCATTTATTTTCATTGAGAGGTGAGTGTGGAAGCAGGGCGGGGCGGGCGGACTGGCAGACGGAGAGTGACGCGGGCTCGCTCTCGAAAAAATGTCGCCTCTGTGTCCGTATTGTGCAAACGCCCGCCTGCCCGATGAGGCCAGGTCTGATTGAATTTAATATTTGGACAACGTTGCGCGGGATGACGTTAGCCTATACTTGCTCTTTGGTAATATCCTTTCCTCTTCACTGGTCTACTGCTGCTATACTTGCTCTTCGGTAAAATCCTTTCCTCTTCACTGGTCTGCTGCTGCTATACTTGCCGAAGCTGGCAGCACTCTGTTGTACCAATGTAAATGAGTGTGGAAAGTGAACAGTGTGTTGAAAATACATGTGAATTAAAGTATATAACGTTTGCCAGCTACTGCCCCATGTTAAATTCACATAGCGAACGTTAGCTAGCTTTGCTGTTTGCCAGTTACATAAGCAGAAGGTTTCAGGGATTGCATAATACATAGCCTACATTTTTTTTGCACTGGTAACAGATAGCCTTTTAAGTGTTGCATTACACTTTTAACTGGCCGGTCTCTCTGTCTCTAATGGGCCCTTAGTCCCTGTTACAGGGGCCGGTCTCTCTGTCTCTAATGGGCCCTTACTCCCTGTTACAGGGGCCGGTCTCTCTGTCTCTAATTGGCCCTTAGTCCCTGTTACAGGGGTCGGTCTCACTGTCTCTAATGGGCCCTTAGTCCCTGGTACAGGGGCCGGTCTCTCTGTCTCTAATGGGCCCTTACTCCCTGTTACAGGGGCCGGTCTCTCTGTCTCTAATGGGCCCTTAGTCCCTGTTACAGGGGTCGGTCTCTCTGTCTCTAATGGGCCCTTAGTCCCTGTTACAGGGGTCGGTCTCTCTGTCTCTAATGGGCCCTTAGTCCCTGTTACAGGGGTCGGTCTCTCTGTCTCTAATGGGCCCTTAGTCCCTGGTACAGGGGCCGGTCTCTCTGTCTCTAATGGGCCCTTAGTCCCTGTTACAGGAGCCGGTCTCTCTGTCTCTAATTAGTAAGTAAGTAAGTAAGTAAAATTGTATTTATATAGCACCTTTCATACAACGAATGCAGCTCAAAGTGCTTTACAACAGGGAAATACATAAAACATAGAATGATAAAAGCAGGGGAAGGAGATAAAACAATAAAAACACGGGTGCAGCAGCAAGCAGGTACATAGTGAGAGTAAGGAACCGAGAAAACTCACAATATTATTAACTACCCTGTGTAGTTGCCTCCACTGAGGCCTAAAACACAAAGGTGTAGTTGCCTTAACTCACAACTTTAGGTTCCCTTTAAAAGATCATGTGCATTGCTTCAGTAAGAGGAGCATAGTAAAAAAATAAAACTGATAAATGAGCTAGTTAGGGCTAAAGTGCATCAAAACATTAAGCAATACAAATAAAACATTTCAGTAAAACTTCAGTAAGACTTCCGAATTGCACTTCAAACCGAATTGCACTGGTTAAAGGCTAGAGTGAACCAGTCCCTGATGGGCCCTTAGTCCCTGTTACAGGGGCCGGTCTCTCTGTCTCTAATGGGCCCTTAGTTCCTGTTACAGGGGCCGGTCTCTCTGTCTCTAATGGGCCCTTAGTCCCTGTTACAGGGGCAGGCAAGGGAAAACTAGGACGGGACAGGGCCTGTGACATGTTCCCAGCAGCCCCTCTGTTTTTCTGTCTGATCAGGCATCTGTATCAGCGCGGAGGGGTGAAGAGAACTGTCCCGCCAGGTCAGCCTTCCTCCCCCCCCCCCCAACCCCCCCAACCCCCCCACCCCCCTAACCCACGACCCCCCCATCCCTGTCCTTTTGCCCCGATGCGCTCAGATGCTTTTCAAACAACTGTCTGCCAGCCACCGCCTAATCCCATTCAGGTGACCCCAGCCGGCCTGCACTCCTCACACAGGGCCTCCCTCCTCCACACAGGGCCCCTCCCCCTCACACAGGGCCCCTCCCCCTCACACAGGGCCCCCCTCCTCCACACAGCCCCCCTCCCCCCCTCCACACAGCCCCCCCCCCCCCCCATAAGGGTGCTCTCATTGGCAAGGCAGTGGAAGGTACACTACAACCGTTCCACAACACCAGACATCTCTCCATCATGCAATGAAGGCTGCTTTTCCAGCAATCACAGCTTATGATTGCCAAGGACGGAATCGCCAAGACAGAACATCCCTTTCCTTGCAGCGTTGCGAGGGAAAACATTTCAATGTGATGCTGATCACATGCACACACACACACACACACACACACATATAAATTCACAGAGGTGTACTCTTTCACATTCATTTTAATCTTTGTTAAAAAAACTAGCCATTACACACAGGGTTTTCCTCTTCTTTATATATACATTTCTCCTCATTAAATATTCATGAAGCCATCATGAGTAACCTTCCCCTGCCACTTCCCATATTATGACATTTCCACAAAGAGTAACGAGTGCAATTAGAAAAAATCCAGCTTTGACATTTTTTAACCCTCCCTCACGTACCACGCAGTTCTCTCAGATGAAGAACAGCCTCCTGGCGTTCCACCATCACCCTGCTCGTATCGCGATGACCTCGGATCCAGGAACAACCATTTGGGCACAGGTCTCTCGGAAAATTTAATTTTTTTGACAGGCCCTTGGAATGCTGGGAACATGACAGAATTTTAATTTTATTATTATTATTATTATTATTATTAACTTATATGACTAATATATTTTTATTTTTAGTCTAAAAATAAATGTTGCATTTCCCTGCTTCTCACATTTGCCCCCAATAATGACTCCACCCTACATACAGTTAAGCCTGAAAGTCTGCACACCCCTTTCACATTCTCCACGTTTTATTACATTACAGACTTACACTACAATAGATTGAGTTCATTTTTTGCCTCAAACATCTACACGCAATAGCCAATAATGACGAAGTGAAAACAGGTTTTTAGAAAATATGCAATTCTATTTTACTGACAAAAATAGGTTATTTAGGGGTTACATGTCTGAGGTCTGCAGATAATTCCTTTGACCCCATGGCTTGGAGCATGGCAATCCCCAATCATGTCCAATCAATTGAATTTATCACAGGTGGACTCCAATTAAGTTGTAGAAGCATCTCAAGCAGTATCAGTGGAAATAAAATGCACCTCAGCTCACTTTTGGGTGTCATATCAAACGTGTGTACATATGATATTTTACATTTAGATTTTTAATAAATTAGCACAAATGTCTAAAAACCTGTTTTCACTTTGTCATTATGGGCTATTTTGTATAGAATTTTGAGACAAAAAATGAACTCAATCTATTGTAGAATATGTCTGTAACATAATAAAACGTGGAGAAGGTGAAAGGGATGTGCAGACTTTCCGGCTTGACTGTACATATTCACCTGCCTCCCTCTTCAGTTCCTACTTCAACTACTTCCTACGATAACCCCACCCCCATGGCTATGCAGATGTGTCACTTGTAAATATATTACACAAAAACACTTAGACTTGAGAATCACCTCCGGTGATGCTGTTTAAGACTAGGTATTGCCATGGTTTATGAATTTAATTTATGATTTGTTCTTGATTATTATATAATCCATATGAGAAGGACACCTGGAGAAATAGAATGACTCGAATAACTTGCTGAAAATTGGGCGGTTCCATAGTCCTATAGTTTCAATAGACAAAGAAAAGGTTGAAGAAAATGTCTGGCAGGGTGTGGGGTCTATTTATAAATCAGTTTCACATCACGGCCACTTCACGTGGGCTTGGACTCAGTGAGGGCTTGTCCAACCAAACACTTTCCCTGGGTTTTCTTTTGAAATAAGTCTGTTAAAAAACGACTTTTCCTGGAAACGGCAGATTCCAGGTATGTTTATTAAAAGCTAACTATAGAATAAACGGATGATAATACACCACCAAGCGCTGACATTTGTCCTTTCTGTACGGAGATTATTTCATTATTTCATTTCATTCATATTTCAAAGTCTCAACGGAACAACAAAGATAATAAAGAGCTTAATATCACAGTATGCATTTTCTTTGGTTCTTTATTTATAATATAATTGTTTTATATATAAAAATGTCTCAAACTTACAGCAGTATAGTTTAGTAAAATGTCTCATAAACCATACAAAAAAATGCATTTTTCCCCAAATGCAGATTCTCTTATCAGGCATGTACTTTTTTTTACCCTGCTGAGAATCCATGTTATAGATGCTAAAATAAGATCTCCACCATAGTGCCATTAACCCCATCACCCCTGGTCAAGACTTCATTAAACACAGAAATACAGAACTACAAGCATCGCAGAAATGTGCTGTCATCACACAGTCGGGTCCAGGTCAGAGGACAGGAAGGAAAAACCCTCATAATAAAACAGAAAGTAATTGGGAGGGTTTTAAGTGGAGAGCCAAGTCATTCACAGCTCATATTATCACTGAGGAGCACCTAAATTCACACTGTACAGGCCATGTATAATGCAATACACTGCGCCTTTTCCAAGAAGCCATCGGAGAGGAATGTGCATGTATATGTCAAAGGCCTGCTCCCAGTGCTCTTCTCTGAAAAATGACCAGCACTTTACCTTAAATTAAAGTCTACCTGAAATTAGCTACATTTACAGTTGGAACCTGACATTTACAGAAACTTATGTGAAATTTATTTATGTTATATGGGGAAAGGTTTTTGATAATTAACCCTGCGAGTGTTTACATCAATGATCATCCTGTGTGTGTGTATGCTCTGTTCCAGGGACCCTTACCGAGACTCAAGGCATCCAGGGGTTATATATTATGTTTAAAATATATAAGCCTATGTAGGCATTGCATATCAAGTCTTGCCAGGGAACCCTTACAGTAATTTCAAGGACCGCCAGGATTCCATGGACCCCTGTTGAAAACCCAGGGTTTAAGTCATGGGAATTTAAATTGTTATTAACATACTTTAATAATCACAACAAAATAACTAAATAGTTCCTGCAGTTGGAAGGTGGAGACTAAACAATTCACAGAAAGGAGGCGCCATCTTTGAAAAGCAGAGAGAGAACCAACGCATGCACTAGTGTCGTTTATCCAAGTGGGCCAAACAAAATGTCTGCCAAGGTTACACGTTGCACCTGACGGTGACGGTGTACAGCCAGATATCTGTGTGTCAGAAAGACACAATACACAAAGGAATCAGCTGGCCAGCAGCCACAAACACACAGGAGCGCTGTCAGATAGCTAGCGCGGGACTGCAAGGTGGACTGGAGGTTCAGTAATTGAAAGTTGGCACGCTTGAAGAAGCGTGTCACAAAATCAAGCAACTATGAAGTGTTTTCAGACTGATGCTCAGGAAGGGGTGAAGAGTAATGGTTTGGGGGGGGGCTAGCTAGCCACCTCTGGTCCTCCTGCCACCACAGTCAACAGACAGCTACAACCCCCCCAGGATAGGCCATTTTCAGTAAGAAGCAGGCCGGGGACCAGAGTGTTAAATCCTGCTTGACATGGCTAATACTTAAATCTTATTCCCCTTTTTAGTAAAAAAAAAAAAAAAAACACACACACACCCACAGGATCAACAAAGCCCAGCCAAAATCCTTTGAGTCAGTGACACAGAAAATTCCCATCCTGGGAACAACAAACAGCGGCAGTAAATACAGCCGCCTACATTTGGCCAGATAACAGGCCGGCCCCAAGCTTCGGATCAGCACACTTCATGCCTGAGTGAGGCATAGCAACGCTCTGACTTTCACAGTCTCACCCCCCCTCTAAACCTCACCCCCCCTGCCTGACCCTCTCAGCTGCTGAGAGAACGGCCTGTGTGCTCAGCCAGGCACCTTCCCAGAATGCATGTGTACAAACGCGCCTTGCGTGTAAGCGCGAATGTGCCGTCCCATGTAAACATCGAAAAGCACATACATGTACCCTAAGCACACGTGGCTCCCACATACAGGAGCATAAAGGAGCGCCAGCGGACGTACCCAGACGAGCTTGTGTTTATGTACGCGTCTAGCTGGACAGATGTTCAGATAGTCCTGCCGCAAAAGGACCAGATACTGAATCTCATTCACCTCCTCAACTCGGTCTTTTCCCCCCACTCGGCTGTTTGATGTAATCCAGGAAGTTAGTTCTGTAACTCGAGCAGAGGTGGGGACTGAAGGAAATCTCGTCTGACGGCGAGAGCGAGAGTTTCCACATCTGTCATCTGCATTGTGCTTGTCTCTATAAACAGCCACGACTTGTTATGGCTGCGTGAGGTTTGGGAACATTTTAACACTGATTGTATTCAGGTGTTAAATCATCCATATTAAAGTTACTGGTGTGAAAAAACAAATTACTGGACAATATCCTTGAGTTCTGCAGTTGGCCTGGCCTGTCTCACGTGTTTATGCACACAGGGTCACGCAACATTGCCATCGCTGTTTAAAGGATACTTGTGTAATTTCTGTTCTTTTTTTACTGGAATGACATTCAACGTGCACTGCTTTTCTTCTGAAATCTTTGACAGATTACTGCCTTTGTAAACACTGCCGCCCAAGCAAAACTGGTACCTGGTGTTATTATTCCCTTCGCCGTAACCTGGCAACAAGCTGTGACTTTCTGGCTTTAAGTGTGAAGTCCAAAACCAACAGAGTAGAAGGTTACTAACAAACTTCCTTTTCAATGTTCACTGGGGTCCTGTCAAAGTCATACAGTGGCCCGTCCCTCCCCCGGGCAAAAAGCAACTGCACTCTCCTGTATCCCCCCCCCCCCCCTCTATCATTTACAATGATACAACTGGCATTTTGCGAACAGACTCAAAACTGACATTTTTAACCTTATGAGATGTAATTGTGGAGTTTATGTCCTGTACAGTGGGTTCGCTCCATGAACACGGTTGGGAGGATAACTGCTGCGCATCTGCGTTGCATCGAGTCAACCAACTTCTGGCACCTAGAAACAGGTATTTCAGCCCAGGATGAACAAACTACATTCCACAGTTCCTGTGAATGTTTGGGTTTTGCTTCAGAAACTGCATTTTTAATGTCACCCCAATGGGGTTAAGGTCGGAACCAAGATGTTGCTCGCTTACTCGTGTGTTTGGGGTCGTTGTCTTGTTGAAACACCCATTTCAGGGGCATTTCCTCTTCGGCATACGGGAACATAATCTCTTCAAGTATGTTTGTATTCAAACTGATCCATGATCCCTGGTATATGATATATAAATAGGCCCAACATACTAAAATGTCCCCATACCATGATTTTCACGCCACCATGCTTCACAGTGTACTGTGGCTTGAATTCAGTACCCGAGGGTCGTCTGACGTACTATCGACGACCACTAGACCCGAAAAGAACAATTTTACTCTCATCAGTCCACAGAATGTTATGCCATTTCTCTTTGGGCCAATCGATGTGTTCCGTGGCAAATTTTAACCGATTCTGCACATGCCGTTTTTTCAACAATGGTGCTTTGTGGAGTTGCTTCCGTGCTTATCTGGCAAACTCTTTTGTCGTGGCACAGCACTTGACAGAGTGCGCTCCTAGTGGAGAGAGTGATAACTGCATTTGCACTCGATCAAAGCACACAAACAAGGAGAACGTTTCTGTATGGATTAATTTTACGTTAAACGTCTACTGGCTCAGTTATCTGCTGTAACAAGAAATGTAACATGTCTGTGGAGGCCTTTAAATATTTACCTTTAATATTCTTTTTTGCGCTGAACTTTCATCCTAAAGTTCTGTAATCTGACCACATCTAGTCAGAGAGCAGTCACAATCTATGATACTGCACCTTTTAATGGAAAATCCTGGCGATGATGAACTTATTTTATGACAAGTTCATAAATCTGCTCTAACACAACATGCATGCAGATGCACACATTATGAAATGCCGTTCGGCTGCCTGAACAGCACGTTAGCATGGAGCTTGAGAATGACATTGTGTAATGACTGCCTGCAGAATAACAGCTGGCAATGCCGTGTCTATTAAGGGGGATTAATAATAGGTGGCTGCAAAACAAAAGCTGATTAACTTGTTTCGGGAAGATTTCCAGATGCCTTCAGCAAAACACAGTAAATCAAACGTCCTCGGGCTATTGCAGGGCTGTCAGTTTGCACTCAGTCACGTGTGGACGAACCCGCTTTATTTTCTTATGCCATTCCATTACATATTAAAATATCAATTTTAATTCAATTAAAACTTTTAAACATCCTAATTGAAAACAACTGCCTGGAAAAATAAAATTATATAAACAAAACCATTTGGACAGATTACATCTAATATTAGACATCTGGACCTTGTTATGTCACAATAATAATACGAATACATAAAAAAAGAGGCCTGCAATTTAAGATTTAGGAATTATTTGGGTTAAATTTATATTCCCGTTCTAATTTAAGAAAATAAACAGTAAGCATTTATGGGTGCACACCTCAACTGCTCTGTGATTGTAAGCTAATACGGCAGAACATATGTAGAGCTTGGTCGGCTTGATTCTGGATTGGGAACACATGGCCGGGAGGTGGGGGGTTGGAGGGGCGGGGTGAGTGCCTAAACTCCCATAACCAAACAGACAAACCACATTTTCGCAGTGAGACCATCCCACACACAAGCCTGTCTCAAATGCTCTGAAAACATGTGTGAACAAGAGGCAGCATTTAATTACCTTTGCATGAGAAGCATTTTTTCTTTTCTTGAGGGTAAATTTGAAAGGTTCACCGCTACACCTGTACAATCACAGAGCAGTATTTCAAATCAGATCCATAAGGCTACATCTGCGGAGGACAGTTTTAATTAAAACTGTGAGATATAGCACAATTGCGGTACTCCACCATTGGTTATAGCACTGCCCAGGAAGGGGGTGGCTAACCCTTGCCTCATCACTCACTATTGGCTTATAGTCATACTTAAGTTGACAAAGAATATTGTATTATTAATGCATTACGTTTATGTACTGAAGGGGGACGCTTACCAGAAATAGTCGTGTGTTTAGTCAGAACACTCACCACCCATCCATCAGCTGTGCAGCAAGACTGAGAGGGTTGTTGGTGATTAGGTGTCCCAGCGTAGCAGGACTGAAAGGGTTGTTGGTGATTAGGTGTCCCAGCGTAGCAGGACTGAAAGGGTTGTTGGTAATTAGGTGTCCCAGCGTAGCAGGACTGAAAGGGTTGTTGGTAATTAGGTGTCCCAGCGTAGCAGGACTGAAAGGGTTGTTGGTAATTAGGTGTCCCAGCGTAGCAGGACTGAGAGGGTTGTTGGTAATTAGGTGTCCCAGCGTAGCAGGACTGAAAGGGTTGTTGGTGATTAGGTGTCTCAGCGTAGCAGGACTGAAAGGGTTGTTGGTGATTAGGTGTCCCAGTGTAGCAGTACAGAGAGGATTGCTGGTGAATAGGTGTCCCAGTGCAGTAGGACAGAGAGGATTGTTGGTGATTAGGTGTCCCAGTGCAGCCGGACTGAGAGGGTTGTTGGTGATTAGGTATCCCAATGTAGCAGGACTGAGAGTATTGTTGGTGAATAGGTGTCCCAGTGTAGCAGGACTGAGAGGGTTGTTGGTGATTAGGTGTCCCAGTGCAGCAGGACTGAGAGGGTTGTTGGTGATTAGGTGGCCAGGTGACCAGATTGAGACAGCCAGGTGGGTGATTTGGGAAGGACCGCGGGGCCCCCTGCTCTTTGTGGGATTTGCTACAAAATGGTGTTGGTCATCCCTCCAAAAAAAGGGGCGTCTCCTACAGCAGCGGGACCCACCCTCGAGTCAGTACCAGGGACCCACTGTGCACTGGCCTTCATCCCAACTCTCACGGCAACCTCTGGATTATAATAAGGTGGGAATTATTCTTAACTAGACCCTTTAAATGCCAATTGGCCATATTAGGTAAAAAATAGCTACACACACGATGAAGAACAAATGCTCTGTATTTCCATCCCCAGACATTTAATCAGATCAGCTAATCATCCTATGTAATGGGCTGTATGAGAAATGATTCATGAAGAAAGAAGTTACATTTAGACTAACAGGTGAAATCAGTTTGGGTTCTTATTGCTGAAAGAATGTACACCTGGCCACTCAACCATTTATGGAAAGTGAAGAGTTCAGACTTTCAGCTTTAATTTCAGGGTTTACATCCATATCAGGTGAACTCTGTAGCAATTTTTATAAACAGAAACTTAAATAAAGTCATCATATTTAATATTTGGTTGCATATCCTTTGGTATGCCATGACATTCTGATGTCTGTCATTTTCCTATTGAAAAAATAAGTCAGGAGAAACAACCCTTCAAGTTATCCATCCATATCTACTGCATATCTGGCAGCAGAGTGATGATTTCAGGCTCGTTTGAGGCCTCAAACCCTTGAGGACTTACAGCCATTTAGCCAACCATGTGTTCCATACTGTTCCAGTGTAATTTACAGCTAAATCTAGTCCCACTCCCCAATTCCCATAGAGACCCATTCAAATGCAGAGACGTTATAGTATCCTGTGTAAGAGTACCTGAAAATAAGATGCTTTTAGGTCACAGACATCAGGAACTCATAGCATACCAAAGGATATGCAACCAAATATTACATATGATGACTTTATTTAAGTTTATGCAAATGTATCCAATTACTTTTGGTCCCCTAAAATGGGGGGTACTATGTATAAAACTACACTACATTTGCTACACAGTTCACCTGATATGGATGTAAAAACCCTCAAATTAAAGCTGAAAGTCTGCACTTTAACCTCATAGTCACTGTTCCATTTCAAATCCAATGTGCTGGAGTACGAAGCCAAAACAACATAAAATGTGTCACTGTCCAAATACTTACGGACTGCACTGTATTAAACACACTTTATTTGCAGCCTAAAAGAACAGGCGTAACTATTGATGAAAAGGGCTTTCAGAGAAAATTATTCCTTTAGTTGAGGAAAGTAAAATGGCTTACAGCACTTAAAGTCCTGTTTACTGCAGTTGTTGAGAAATAGCAGGATAGGAGCTTTAACAGTGCAAAGCTGTATGGATTGAATTGCATTTGGTTTAATGCGCAAACACATGTACCCCGACTGATTGTTTGATTAACGCGAGGAGCTAAAACGAATAAAAGAATTATAAACACTTGCTCTTATTTCACACGGAAAAAAAGCAATTAATTTCTCAGAGTCGGGAGGCACGCACGTTTGCTCTGATTACTACACGGAACGTTGGATGGCAATTGTAAAGTGAGCAGCACATGACTTTAAATGTCATACTCAAGGTAGTTACGGCCCGCCGATCCATGACTGAAAGTCGAGATCGTCCAGCACGGATCATTAAGAAAATGTATAAGTGATTATGAATTGAAGTCATCAGCACAAGGCTCTCCTCGTTTCAGACAGCAAAAGAAAAAGGAACGGGTTTATCAACCTTCTGCAATCTCTCCTGGCCTTCAGTCACACAGTGTTATACTGCTCCCCCATGTTAAGCGCTCATCACCAAGCACACAGCTCAGGCACGGGACAGAGGCTCCTGTTAGACACATACAGTATATTTTTTAATTTTTTATATACAGTATATATTTTTAATTATTCACACGGCATGATGTGTGGCGCAGTCCACATATCCCCGTGTGGGTGGGGGTTCGACTCCCACAACAGCATTTCTCTAACGCCAACATTCTTAGCTTTTGCACTGTCAGAAGAAAGTAATATAAGTACAAATATAAAAATAGGTTATACTATCTACTCCCCTTTACAAAAAAAATTGATGTTTTCACCAACAAGACGATGGGTAAACAGTTGCATCGGCCCATTTAAAATAAACACAAGTCCAAACTGGTTTTCAGACCAGCTACAATATTAGATAGGACTTAGTTGTTTTTGTTGCTGTTGTTGTGATTTTATGGAATGCACTAATGTTCTGAGTTTCATAAGGAAAGTTTTAAAAATGAATAAGTAGAATATAGCTGTAAAGCAGGGCAAGGATGACAGCTGGGGTGAGACATCCATCTTTCATCTGGGGCCCTGGGCCTTTCATCTCTCTCCGTGTAGTCATGGTTTCACGCTCGCGTTGCGCTGGTAACCGAAGAAGAAATAGAGGAGGAGTCCCCTCCGCCCAGCCGGCATTTGTGTCAATCATTGTTTGATCTGACTTAATCCACAGGTAAGACTGGGGCTTTAGCTCTGACGGAAGACTGCAGTGGGCGAGCCTGCAAACGCGCACCATTCCCCTGATTAGCTGATGAAACATCTCGCTCGCATCACCGCCGGAGTCGTACAAGAAGCCCCACCCCTTTACCAAATAATAAAGACATGTAACAATATCAGATCTGTATTTCAGCCTGTTACAAAGCCTATTACTGCCACTGTATTATGTTCTGTTAGTACATATTGCTGAATATATTGTGTATTTGCATACTATGCCGGCTAATGCACTGTAGAAACATCATATTATGTGTAGTATGTCTCCATATTTAACTGTGTGTAAGCTTTTAATTGGTTTCTGTTTTTGTTCTTTTTTTTTTTTTTTTTTTATGCCTGATCTTTTGAAGTTATTTTTATATCTCATCAGTATATTTTGTACCATTTTACTGTGTACATGCTTTTATATTCAATTCCCAAAATTAACTTCAAAACTTTCAATGAATGACAAGTTGTTCACACAACATTAAGTATGGTATTCCTTTGATCAACTCAAGATTGAATTTGTAAGCATTTCTTCCTTGATTCAGTGACAGCTCAAGGTAAGAACCTGAAAATATTTAACACTCTTTCAAAATAAAATCTAAAAGGCGACAACCCATAACAACCCACCGAACCAACAATAAGGATGAAAGTACGGTGTGTGTGTGTGCGTGTGTGTGTTTGTGTGTTTAACAATACTCTGCACTGTTCCTTAAACCACAGTGTGGAGTTTTGTTGGGTGGAAATAAATCCACCGACATTAAAAGTGCTTATTTAAACCCTCAAAATAAAACAACAAAAAAATCTTTCAAACTCCAATCTATCTGGGTTTTCATGTGCAGTATGCCAGTGTGATAACATGGTGCAGACGAATTGTGGAAGAACAAAGTTTGGCGTGACACAGGAAGTGATGCGCCTCGGGGCGGGGGTGCGGTTGTGGTGTGTGATTACACCGCATCTTTCAGAAGCCAGTGGGCAAGTGATAACAGGACTGAGGGGCTGGTGGGACCCTCTCATAGATTTATACCCCCGTTGATCAAGTTGCTGGTGACTTACTGCCTGGGCCTCCTCCTTATCCTGGGGCACAGTGCTATATCAACCTCTCCTTGACAAGCAGAGTGTCTAATTCTCAAATCAGACATCCATTACAGAATAATAGAGCTGTATTGAGGGTTTGAGTTTCCCTATAGGGGATTATCCTGTGATAATTTATAATCCATAACTTGAATGTAAAGTAATTCACACCCCTTACCCCATAATGCCCTTGTCAATCAAGCCCAGAGCTGACAGGGGAAACAAACAGTGATAAATGAGTGGTTGTTATCCTTCGGCTTGTTACTAGGGCCCCTGAGTCACGCAGTTCAAAGTTGAGTGGTTTCTAAGTGAGAGGCATGTGTTCCATGTGCCTGCATGCCTGTATGTGTGTGTGTGTGTGTGTGTGTGTGTGTGTGTGTGTGTGTGTGTGTGTGTGTGTCTGTCTGTGTGTCGTGTGTGTGTGTCTGTTTGTCTGTGTCGTGTGTGTGCGTGTTTATGTGTGTATGTGTGTGTGTGTATGTATGTGTGTGCATGTGTGTGCATGTGTGTGCGCATGTGTGTGTGGGAATGTGTGTGGTTTGTGTGTATGTGTGTGTGTGTGTGTGTGTCTGCCTGTCTGTGTGTGGTGTGTGTACGTGTTTATGTGTGTATGTATGTATGTGTGTGCATGTGTGTATGTGGGTGTGTGCACGTGTGTGTGTGTGCATGTGTGTGGGAATGTGTGTGGTGTGTGTGTGTGTATGTGTGTGTCTGTCTGTCTGTCTGTGTGTCATGTGTGTGTGTCTGTCTGTCTGTGTGGTGTGTGTGTCTGTCTGTCTGTCTGTGTGTTGTGTGTATGTGTCTCTCTGTCTGTGTCGTGTGTGTGCGTGTTTATGTGTATATGTGTGTGTGTATGTATGTGTGCGCATGTGTGTGTGGGAATGTGTGTGGTTTGTGTGTATGTGTGTGTGTGTGTGTGTGTGTCTGCCTGTCTGTGTGTGGTGTGTGTGCTTGTTTATGTGTGTATGTGTGTGTGTATGTATGTGTGTGCATGTGTGTATGTGGGCGTGTGCACGTGTGTGTGTGCATGTGTGTGTGTGTGTGTGTGGGAATGTGTGTGGTGTGTGTGTGTGCATGTGTGTGTGTGTGTGTGTGTGTGAATGCACAAGAGCTGTCTCAAAACAAGCAGGCCATGCTGTATTTATGTAAGTGAAATGTGACATACAAAAATATATTTGCACATGTTTAAACATTCATACAGTGTTCTCTTGTTAGAGAGAAATCTTGTGATATAGAAAATAATCCAAAAATATTTCATCAAGTAATTATACATTGAATGACAGAAACTGTACTGTAATTGTCCAAACAGCCAGTTAATACCCCACATGTTAATTAAACAGCAATGAATAAAATCAATCAATTAAAAAAATTAAGCATCCAAAATATTTTATTTTGTCATTTCTTGCACATTTTTATGAATTTCAATAAACTCAGTGATGTCAAACATAGTGATGTCAATAAAGATATAAATGGCAAAGCTACATAGGTTACAGGGTGTATTGCATTTCCTCTGCAACATCAAAAACCCTGATTAGCAGCCAACATAACTGACAAATACAAGTCTAATAATGGTTTCTAGTCCAATTTAAAGTCTGACATATTTCAATGCACCAGCTTTCAAATAAATATTGGCTCAATCAAAATGCAAATGCCATTCGGAAAAATGTAAACAGAAGCTTTATATAAGGATCATGCCAATTTGAGCCATTATGTTAACTATTATGAACAGACATATACTAAGAGGGGCTTGAAAAAGGAACTGAAAACTACTATTGGTTTTTTTTCAGTTTATCTGCAAAGACCGTTGTCCGTAAAAGATATAAATGGCTCTAAGTCACATCTTTGATTCATTTGGGAAACCGCTGAATTCATTACATGCAAACAGTAGGTATAAAAAAATGTTATTTCTTAAAGTCAGGACAAAGCATGGAATGGTTGTATTGAACACGGTCCTTGTATTTAAGGACATCATCATACATGCACAGAAGATGCATCAAAGCCAGTTAAAGACGAGTCACACAAATATCCTTCATTCTGGAGTTGGTGTCAAAATCAGTCCAACTAATTAGCAGGCACTTAACACTTTGAGACACTGGGACTGTGGAAATTAGTTATCTACTTTCCACTCTCTAGCTACCAGTGCCTAGTAATGAAAAAGAATTCCCCCAAAAGTAAAAAATTTAGTTTTTACTGCAGAGGATAACACAAAAACCCAAACTATGATGTCACGTCCCGTGCCTCCACGTCTTAAGTCTAAAGGCCGTTACACATCGGGGACGTAACGAATAAGCGAGGCGAAAATGCGAAAAATTCGTCGGCGAATATTTCGCATAAAAACCTGACACACCTGCAACGATGCGAAAAAAACGAAAAGCTTGCGTTCTTTTTCGCGGTTGAAAATCCCTGCGAATAAAAATGGATTACTCTTCGTCGAGCAATGACGACCTGGTTATCCGTTCGGTCCATCACGGAACGAAAGTGTATTTTTTTTTGCCTCTACCAGAAAAGCATGATTAAATTACATTGGCAAAATATTGAACCGGGCTTATTATGTGTCCGTTTTTACTTATGTAAAGTTTGTTTTGTCTACAACATGCTCTCCTTCTCTTCCCTCCTTTTACGGACATACGTGTCCCTGAGATTTTTCCACTGCCTCTTGATCTCTTCCACTAATATAAAGGGTTAACCACAAAATAACAATACATTACGTCATTTCAGCAAACATCTTTAAAATAAATTTGTCATAGTCTATGCAGTATAGCAACTCATGAAGTCTGAAGAGTTCTTTCCAAAACGATCGCTACAGGCAGACCTCGTCTGTAATCAGTAATCAGGAAATCCACACAGGAGTCGGAATAAGATTTTTGGGGAACTTTATAGACTTTATTTGCCACGCACACAGACAACCGTGTGACAGCAAAAACATTTCATATAGGCTACTCTACCCTGCCCTTCTCCTCCTCCCCCTTTCTCTCCCTCCACCACAGTGGCTGCCCCTGGCCAGACCCGGTAGCTAGCCTACGTGTCGTCTTTCTCCATCTGTTAGCCTATAGCCTTTATAGCCTATAAATCGTTGTCTTTGTAACTATTATGTCTCTTATCAAAGAGGACGCTATACTGTGACACATATAAAATCAGTTGGTCCGCCATATTGGATGTTGTAGTTTGTTGTGGCAGTGCGGTGACGTCAGTCATGGAAACTTGTTATGATTGGATAGATAAATAGTTTCGCAAACGAAAACTCGCAAAAAACAAACTTGCTGCGAATAAATTAAATGCCGCTTTTTAGTTTTTATTTTTCAACGTGCGATTTATTCGTGCGAGTAAATCGCGGCCAGTGTGTCACGGCCTTTAGTCTGGTTTTTCCGTTTATATGTATTTTTTATCTGAAAGTCCGTTCCGTGTTTTCGCTTTATCCCTCCATTTTGTGTCTCCATTTCCCCTCACCTGAATTGTGTTTTTTCATTTGTTTCGTCGCACCTGTTCCTCGTTGTTTCTTTGTTAGTTTAGTATTTAGTTTCCTCTGTTTCAGCGTTCTCTGCCAGATCGTCTTGTGTCCTGCGCTTGCGTCTCATTACTTTCCAGCGGTATATCCCTGCCTGTTCCCTGCCTGTTCCCTGCCTGTTCCTTGCCTGTTCCCTGCCTGTTCCCTGCCTGTTCCTTGCCTGTTCCCTGCCTGTTCCCTGCCTGTCCAGCCGGCTCCTGTCCTGTCTGTTCCTGTCCAGCCCTGCTCCAGCCCTCCTGCCCACCTGCCCTTCCCCATCCTAGCCCTGCTCTTACCCTTCGCCCTCCTGATCTCCTGCTCTGACGGATTCCCTGGTTCTGACCCCTGCCTGTTCCTGGACTTCACTTTTGCTCATCCTGCATTGCCCTGTTCACTGGACATTGACCCCTGCCTGGACATTGACCTGTGTTTGTCAACCACAAATAAAACCTATTCCTATTACTTCTGGTGTTTGCAATTAGTTCCGATCAGTTCTCGTAACACTATGATGCGCGTTTCCTGCTTAGTAAGATGTCCAAAAGGTTACAAGCATCACTCTGGTGACTTAGTTTGGTAGAATACTACATCTGTTTGGTATGAAAACTATAGGTGCTCTCACCAACCTGCAATTATTTTACATGCAGATACTCGTCCCAGTCAATCAAGCGAATACCGTGTGAATACAATTTTACTTTTACTTTAAGAGACAGTGCATAATTGCAGAAATGTCGATGTTCTCCTTTGTCTAGTCTTTTTCTACGATGTCTATGAGATGATAGTGAAAGGCTTGGTGGGAATTGTGCCTTCACACAAAACCAGAAGACTGGTTTTTCTGTGCATGAAACAATATGAAAAAGCTAGAATTTGGGCTGCTGGGTGGCTCATCCTATCAGAGCACTATTCTATGGCATGGATGGGCCCCACGGTCTGGTACTGAATCCGGGCTAAGCCAGTGGCGCCAGTGGATTACTGCATCTCATCACCAACCAGCAACTGACACTGACCCCCGCCCCCCCCCCCCCCCCCCCCACCTCCTCCTCCCTCTGTTTCAAGCATCAGACTTACATTTAATTCAATTACATATCATTTCATTTTAGCCAGTAGTTTACACCGTAACCAGTTGAAGGTTTAATAATTAAATTATCAGCAGTATTGTATACCGAGTTAAGCAGGTTACATGTATGGTTTACTTGGCTATATGTTGAGAGAGAGCCAATTGAACTACTTAAATGTGGCTGCTGGTGCAAGATCCTCATGGCCTGGGACAGGGATTATTACATTATAACATGTTTTTCTGCCCCAAATAAAAAAAATATTTAATCAAATTATTGGAAAGAAAACCTCACATTGTCCTGTAATATCAGACAAAATACAAGGAGAACGGTTCAATAGGTTGACCCCATTTGCAATAGTAGAAACTGACCTGGTGTAGGCTAATGTAATTTTGAAATAGAGCTTTCAAGATCATAACACTATTTTGGTTGAAACCAGGCTTAGTTAAATAAGTGTGGCTACCAGTGTAGACACCAGGCAGTAATATCTTTTTTGTTGCTTTAGCCAGAGCTAGTTTACATTCTGCTAATCTCAAACATAGTTTTAAAGCTCTCTAGAAGCTGAATTTATATGTGGGGGAAAACTATAGTCACTGGCAGATTATGCTTTATGGCTAACTAAACAATACAAATGAAGCAAGATAACGTTATGCAGATCGGGCTGTGACACCATCTATTGAGAATGCTGACCGGAGCAGTCAAGTTGAATATTAGCAATCGTTAAGCTAGCACTGACCAATCACATTTCTGTTAGACTAGCTAGCTATGATAATCTATCATGCAGAAGTTAATGGGTGATTAATGATTGTACTCAACTACATTTTGTAGTCGTAGACAGATATCGATTGAATTACTTACAGCTTGGGGGGCCAATATATGAACACTCATCGTTTCTTCTTTTATCGCAGTGTTACTAGGCAGCCGTGGGGTATCAATGGGGTAGACAGTTCCAATATGCACAAAAAAAAACTTACAGTCAGCAAATTTTCCGCAGTGGCAATGCTATGGCACACACTAGTGGTGGAGTGGAGTGATTATTATCTTCAGCATGCTGGAGAGAGAGAATCTGGTCTTGCCCCAAGACCAAGATCCAGACCAAGTCCATGAGATCAAGACTCAATGGCTGATCTCCTGTGACCCCCACCCCCCAGAACACTCAAGCCCCACCCTCTCTGCTAAGATTCCCGCGCTGACACACAGAAAGCCCGGCCAAAAAACATCTGCAACATCTGTATGTATGGTGCAGATACGCAATACAAAGAGTGTGTGCAACTAAACCTGAAAACCAAGGCTTTATTTGCATAGTTTTTCAAGTGTGTGTGTGTATTTGTTTGGCAGATATATGTTTTATTCAGACAGGTGGAGGCACAATATAGGTAGGCTAATTCAGAAAGCAGCAGAGAGCATGTGCAGGACCATCTCAGAACCCCATCACCTGCACAGGTACATAGCTCACACAAACAGGACCCTGAAAGAGGCCGAAATAATAATGAGCATTTCTAAGAGTCAAAATAAATATAATAAATAGATATAAAATATGGCAAATATGGATTTTCTTTGCTTATTGTGAGGGGTAGTATCAGTTTACATTCCTATTATTCACCAGTCTTTTCAGTGGTCTTTTTAGACCAGGGGATTCTGCTGCTGGGGCAGAAACAGAACACCTGTTTGATTTCCAGGTGTCTCCTGCTTGTGGACGCGAGGCGCCTGATCACGTTGGAAAAAAAATTATTTCATTGTGACTTCAAATCACAGAGGGTTCCTGGATGCCGTGGCAACGGCGACAACGCGATTTCGGGCTTGCACACACCTCACACACGCCTTAAATTGAAAAACCGCACCACCTTAGTTTCCATTCTCAATTAATCAGATTAGCTCCTTCACTGTAATTAGTGGTTTGTGCTCAAACAGAGAGGAGGGTAGATTTTGAAATTGTATTAATTGGAAAACAATTACACCCACTCTTTGCAGGTCAATGAAATTTAGCTGGACTTTGACAAACAGATGTAATCTATGGAAGCTGAAGTGCAAAGACGTGAGGGTCTAGAGTGGCAGAAGACAATTACTGCTGAAAATAAAAAGAACTGCTTCGTCTTGACTGGATAAATTTGGATCAGGAACTGGAAATGACACATCTACTCTGTGCGTTTCCTCTACAGGTATACATATGCAAGCCACACGCCTGAGGTTATATGTAGACCTACATCACACAGCATGTGGGCTAAACTGCAGGGTCCATCTACAGCTGGGAAGTTCATTACATCTAGGTCCTAATTGGCTGCTTTCCTCCTATAGGTGAGATTCTACCACACAGAATGTACACAGGACATGCAATGGTATGTGATTCAAGTTTTTGGCTGGTATTAAGTTCTTATACCTGAACATGTAGGTCATTAAATGTACATGGGAGCCTTACATGATCTTGTATAAAGAATAAAATTAAATAGAAACATTTCTGAAAACACGAAAGGCTTTAGCTGGGCTGATCCCAGTGTACCTGCAGGCTCTGAAACTGAGTGAGCTTTTAAATCAGATTCAGCTCTTCCCCACAACCTCAGCAAGAAACAGCTACGCTATGTATGAGCATTAGGTCACCCAAGAGCGATGAAACGCAGATCCCTGTCCGACCGAACCCTCCCATACCTTGGGTGAAACAGGCACCAATTCTGCGTCTCCCTGTGGAGTTGCCAGCCACAATTGGCACTGGCATGGTCCTGATTCTATCCCAGGCTGTGAGGCTTGTCCATGCACCACAGCGTGGTGCCTTAATACACGTGACCATCATTTTATACTGAATACAAACACGGCACCCACTGTATCCCCATAAACTAACTTCAGTGCTTAATTGCAACAGTCATTTGACTTCTGTTGTGCATTTGTGTGTGTGCATGTATATCTATGTTTGTATTTGGGTGTGTGTGTGCATGCATTTCTGTTTGTGCATTTGGCTGTGTGTGCATGCATGTTTGCCCATGTGTGCCCAGGTGTGTGTGTGTGTGCGCATGCATGTATGTCCGTTTGTGCATTTGTGTGTGTGTGTGCGTGCGTGTGCGTGCATGTATGTCCGTTTGTGCATTTGTGTGTGTGTGTGTGTGTGTGTGTGTGTGTGTGTGTGTGCATGTATGTCCGTTTGTGCATTTGTGTGTGTGTGTGTGTGTGTGTGTGTGTGTGTGTGCGTGCATGTATGTCCGTTTGTGCATTTGTGTGTGTGTGTGTGTGTGTGTGTGTGTACATGTATGTCTGTTTGTGCATTCTGGTGTATGTGTGTGCATACATGTCTGTCTGTGAATTTGGGTGTATGTGAATGTATGTATCACAAGGTGTCTGTCTGTAGGACTGTCTCTCACCACTCAATAATTGCACAGCTCAGCGGGGGACTGTGGTGTGAAAGATGCATGGACAACCTTACAGCAATGAGATCATGCTTTAGAATATCAATACAATTTTGCTTTGCAAAACTTGTTCGGTAACTACATTAAGTAATGTAATAGCTTTGAAGACTGTTGGCCTAGATAAAGATATCTATATAACGGAAGAAAATGTTTGATTACCTGTTGTTTTGTAACTTTACATGTTGTTTCTTGAATTAACTAAAATATTCCTAATTAAATTACATATGATTTTAAATTATGCCGGTCGGGCATTTGATAAGTACGGTTTCTTGAAAACTTTGGGGTTTGGTGTTTTTTTTTAGCATTGAGGGCAGCCAATTAAACGGAAGATTTGTCAAAGATTTTTCCACTTGTATCCACTTGTGCATGACTAAGATTGCCTGTGACTATAATTATTAAATATCTCTTCCTATTTCTAATTTCTTACATATAGTAAAACATATAGTGGGATATGAAACATGAAGTATTCAACTTTGAAAGTGATGTGAAAATCCATGAATTTTTCTGAATTTTAATATTTGATTGGAATAATATTTTCATATTATGGAAGCCTTATCTTTTAATAGCCTTGGCTATTCTCATTTGTAGTTATATTCCTTAGTTTAAGAAAACAACCAATAATCAAACCAGCTGTAATTATTATTTCACCAGAACATTTCTTTCCACACTGGCTTTCAATTACCACACCACAATATATTCATAGTCAACTTATAATCGCCCCAGAAATCAACAGAAAAGCCAAAACAACCTCTCTCTGAAACGCAGCTATCAAACAATGTCTCTCTTTATCAGGCCTATTTTGATTTCATTCCTTTTCAACATGCCAATTTAATGAAAAAACACCCATTCTGGGTAAATACAAGTAACCCAGTAGAATCCAAGGCCACAATTATAAATGATAAAAATGTTAAATTGGAGACCACAGCAGAGGTCATTCTGAAGTATTATCTGTTTTATCAGTTTTTTTTTTCATTAAAAGGGTCATATTGATGCAGTATCCTTGCCTCTAGGTCTAGTGGTGCTTTTCTTGCAATGTACCTTCCGTCAGTTCTTTGGCTAAAAGTACCTACTAAATGCTTAAACTGTACACTGTCTTCTGGCCCTGTTGAAAGGATAGCCACAGCCCTGTCACCGGCCAGAGATGTTGAGTATGGAAGCAAAAAAAGGTTTCTCTAGTACGACACATAGATGTATTATATATTCAAATTCTTGCATAAATCCTGCCATGCAAAAATCAATGCAATCTGTTTGCGCTTAAGCCCTTCAGCCCATCAGACACACTGCTAGTAAAGCCATAAAGCTGCCAGTGGCGCAACTACAGAGCACTCCACCTTACAGATACACACATATGAAACGGGACACCTGTCATCGGTCACATTGGTCAAGTTCCCAGGGAAAAGAGCACGTAAAGGAGAACCATAGCATTGTTTTTATGAGCATACAGTACACCTGTGGGTTTAAAGCGCCTCTCTCTCTCTCTTTCTCTGTCTCTCTCTCTCCTCTTTCTCGCTCCCTTGTCTCTATTCAAACCTTTCTCCCTCTATCCCCCTATCTCTCTATTCCCTCTTTCTTTCTCTCTCTCTCTCTCTCTCTCTCTCTCTCTCTCTCTCTCTCTCACTCTCCCACTTTCTTTCTGTCACCTAGATCCAGGGGTGGGGGAGGAGTGTCCTTTTTCCTTTTCAAGTTGAGACATTGGAACATCTTTTTATCAAATGTGTTCAGTTAGGTAGGCTCATTTTGTTATTAAAGCAGTGGTTCATTTCTTTTTGGGAGGTTTTCACCTTTAAAATGTTTATTTTGGGCCTGGAATATGTTTATCGTGAGCGTCATGTATGTATTTTACTGAACTATTTGTTTGGGTTAACAAAGTTAGCTATCTGGAAAACAGGGAGCATTTGTATTCTGGGGCAGAGGTCAGTGGACCCAATGAATATGATGTTGGGGATGCTGGCTGCTTGCCTCAGGATTGAACATACCTATTACAGACTGGGGGACAATTTAACATGTTTTATGGAGGTGTGGGGACTGGGGAATGTTTTGTGTTCCGTGGACCCCAATGATGGAACCTTAGTTCTTACACTCTGATTTGGTGGTTGGGTCTGGTGGGGGACAGGGGTTGTTTGGGCTTGTTTGTTTTTTTAGTTTCTCTTTTTTTCTTTGTAAATTCTGTAATGTCCGTTTTTGAAGAATGTCCCAATAAAGGAGGTTTTAAAATCAAATCAAATCCCTCTCTGTCTCTTGAGCACTCTCCCCTCTCTCTCTCTCAACTCAATTCAATTCAAAATGCTATTGGCATGAATGTATCACAACAATATTTCCAAAGCAGGTAATTGGTAACATTGTAGCCAGCATTTACAATACTAAATAAAATTACAATACTCTCTCTCTCTCTCTCTCTCTTTCTCTCTCTCTCTCTCTCTCTCCCTCTCTTTCTCTCCCTCTCTTTCTCTCCCTCTCTCCCTGGCTTGTCAGCTGCCAGGCCTGACGTCTCCTTTCATGTTCTCGGCCCGGCGAGAGCTTTGAACATTCGTTTGATTCTTTTAAGATAATAGCTGGTTCGCTGTCAGGAGAAGGATGATCAGTTAAATCCTTAATCACTGCCTGTCGACTCGCATGACACTTATTTTTTTTCTGTGCCTCTCTCTCTCGTTCTGAAATTAATCCCGTGAGCAATGCAACAGCAAACAGTGCTGTTCAAATGGTGTGTTTTTTTTTGTTTTTTTGGGGGGGGTGTTGTTTGAAAGGGTTGAATTGTGTGGGGGGTGGTGCTGGGCATGGATTTTATCTGCACTCTGTTGTGATGCATTGGTTTACCCTGTACAGTGCTGTTTACTTCCTTACTGGCGGATTATACACTCCGCCCCCTTTCTCCTCCCTGTACAGTCGCACCCTGATCTCTGCTGTCTGTCAAGATGTTCCAGTGACAGTCTTGGGGATGTTACATGTAGCCTTGATCAATCAAGCCCTTTCAGTAAAACTCGGGACATTAGGCATTCCAAAAAGCATTCCCCACAGAAAGAGTAAAAGATTGACATGAAATGTAAATTATGGGGTAAGAGCAGAGCACATTGTCCACACCGTCCTCGGAAAGAAGCGTTCAAAACAGTTTAAAATGTAAACTGAAATAAAAGAACTGAAAAAAACTTTTTCCCCATTTGCCTTATACACACGCGGGCTATAATTGCGCCGGCTTCAACAGCAAGGCTTTTCTATCAAATGAATACAGGTCTCAGGTGCCATGCATGGAGTGTTTTGCGATTCTAGAATGAGTGTGTTGTTGAACCGCTGTAAATGGCGGCTGACACGCCATCACCTCATTTCCACAAGCTGGAAATTCTGACCTTTTGATTCTTATTGGCTGTTCCTGCCTTGCAGTGCGAGGAAAATCTCAGCCAATTGGATCACGTGGGCTCCGCAGTTCATCGCGGATGCCTCATGTATAGAATTCCAGAGAGCCGGGGTCAAAGGTCAGCTTCAATCACATGGGGTAGGGGGAGGGGTGAGGGGCGGCGAGGTTTGTTTGGGGATGAGTTTGGAGTCAGCGTTGCAAAACAGAAATAAAAAACCGAGCTCGTCCGGAGGAGAGCTTCGCCTCGCCTGACAGAGAACTCTCTCCGGGCATTCGAACGATTATGGCGTTAAAAACGGGAAACTGCATCTCAGACAGATTAATCTCCTCAGGACGGTAAAACTCTGGCTCTGTGCGCCGCTGTGATTTATTAGGCCTGTTGATAACAGCGCGACAGGATGCACCACACGGAGCTTGTATGCTTGTCTAAGGAGAGCAACAAGTGCCACAGACGAGATGGGGGGATGAGCTGCCAGATCCACTGATGTCACAAGCATTTTATGTGAGGACCCTTACAGCGCTGAGAGGAGGCTGGTTTAACATACAGAAGCAGCGACGTCAGCGTCTCCTCCTCTCCTTTCTCTCCTCACACTGTGACTTAGAAGTGACAGTGCCGCACCTAACAAAGGGCTTTATAATATCACCAAGAGACTACATCTCAGACCTTATTATTTCACATTATTCCTGCTAATGAAACTTAAAACAAGATAGGGGTTTTAAACTGCTCTGGAACACTCCAATCTAGATGTATCCCCCAAACGCGCACCCCCACAAAGGCAAAAACTCTGCCTGCAAACACACGGGGGAAATAAAAAACATAACAAAAACAACAATGCCGCCACCGTCGTTCTTAAATCTTTCGCTATTTGCAGGTTGGGGTCAGAGAAATGCAAAAATATAAAAGGGAGGGGAGGCGAGGGGAGACAGGATAAATTGGAGTTTGCAGCACAAAAGCCAGCTAATCCTTGCATTTGGATATTTGAAACAGAAGCTCCGGAGAGAAACCATCAAAGACGGCTCTAAATTAGCCTGTGGAAAAAAAGACTGCCGATTTCCACCAGTGTGAAAAGACAAGGAGGGTGCAATCTCCTAGGGGCTCAGATTAGAAACATATACTCATTATTCCCTCTCAGTGGGTGTCTAAGACCCCAAAATCCCAGTTCCAGGCTATATGCTGAGACATGTTAACCCTGGTGCTATTCTTCCCTTTGTAGCCGTACATCGTTAGACACTCCGGAGTTGTATCTTAAAGAGAACCTGACTAAAGCTGGCAATTAGAAGTGGAGTAGTCCCTGTTCCGTACCACGAGTGCCATGGTCCAATACACATTATATAAGAGGTCAATGTAGAGATAGCTAGCCAGGCTTGTCTTAACGCTGTAATCGTTGTTTTTTCCCCCTATACTTTCATTAAAAGATTACATTTCAGATGGTATTAATCTTTTTTTTTACAGGAAATAGGTACCCTCAAGCTTCTTCTTCCTTTTCCCTGTTAAGAAACGGTAAAAAGAAACACTCCAAGATCACAGATGAAAATGAACCAGGGCAGAATTGCGCCGAGATGTCAGATTCAGCAGTTTTTAAACTGGGGATGAGACACTTGCTGAAAAACTCTTTTTGTCATGTGCGGTTCAGTCTTTCTTTTTTCGTTTTTAACATTTTTTACAACTTCTTTTGTGTGTCTTTAGTTGCATTGAAAGTGCCACTGTGATCCTTTGTTGAGACTGAAATGGAGGGACTGGCGGATTGCAGCCTAAAATGAAATAGAAATCCCAGCGAGGACTTTAAACATTCAGATATAACTGAAGAGAGGCCTTTTCCTCCCATTAGCTTACAGCTCGCCTGCAAGGCCTTATTTGAAAAGATTCAAAGGGGTGGGGGTGGCTGCCACGGCCTGTTCCGACCCCCCCACTCCCCCACTGAAGGGTTACAAATACGCCCCATCAGAATGACCCTAATTAACCAGGAGTCCTCATTGTTTTTATCCTGAATTATAAACATTACTACAATACGAATAAGGTCTAAAAGTGATGAAAAATCACAGTACTTTTATAACGTTGCACCGATGCTCAAATGTGAAAAAGGCAAAGCTACATGTAGGAATCAAATTGAAAACCTAATTTTAAAGCCAGTTATCAAACCATCAGGG
Source organism: Ilyophis sp. 1 JC-2022 (assembly GCA_022702515.1). Lineage (NCBI taxonomy): Eukaryota > Metazoa > Chordata > Actinopteri > Anguilliformes > Synaphobranchidae > Ilyophis > Ilyophis sp. 1 JC-2022. The sequence goes on along the minus strand of CM040396.1, from coordinate 65,612,118 downwards.
CACATATCCTAAACATATACTTATGTGTGCATTCATGTATAGATATTTACTGTTACTTTAAACAGAACAGATTATTCCCATTCAAAAATCTTAAAAGTAAAAGTGGCAGATCATTAGATGATATAGCCACCTTCATTTTCTGCAAAATCTTGGCCCAAAAAAACACTGGAATAAATTACAGGAGTCAGACATCATAAAAGACAAAATAATAGCAGCAAATCTTTCAAAGATTCATTTAAATAATGTTCCACCTCACACAGATTAATCATTCCACAAAGACACAAACGGCAAATATTTAAACCAGCGGTTTTAAGGGGAACGTATGATTTTTATCTGGTTTGTTGTCAGATGTTCAGTAAACATTCAGTCCCCTCCCTTTGATGCCTGCTGACCTGACATGTGAAATGTTTTTTACCAGCCAAGAAGTAACGAGTTCCAGCCTGTATCTTCATAAACACAAAAGTAAAACAGTCCGGGGTCAAAAGCAAATTATTATGAATAATAACAGCAGTAGTAATAACTAGTAAAATGTTCTAATCACAATCCTCATTATGGTAATAAGGATAATAATGATGATTCAAATTCTCCTGGCCCACAAAAGCACGGGGAACGTCATGACAGATACTCTTCTTCTGGCCCATCCGTTTCCCATTAAAAGACGAAGCTAAATAAATAAAATTATATACCGGGGTAAAATTCAGTTTTGACCTTCCTGAATTGGGATGATGGGCAGGCCAGTTCCTTTTCCACCCACCTCCCCTTCTTGCCCCCCCAAGCACATGGCGTAAAAAGTTATGGCGGAGGCCCTCAGTTAGTAATAACCCTTCCTTACTGAGCCGCGCAAACAAAAGCGAGAAACTTTTCAGCGTTTCCTCCCAGACTAACCATAGAATTAAGGTCAACAAGTGGGCAGGGGGGGTCACTAGGTCAGCAGCCAAAGTTGGAGCTCATTGTTTATGGAAAAAAATGGGCCGGGAGGACTGTGGTGTTCCACTGCAACCCCCACCCGCCACCCTACGCCCCCCCCCCTCTGCTAGCACGGGTGGCAGCGCTGCACAGGCTGTCATGCAGTAGTAAATGCCTGATCAAACTGGGGCAGGGTACCGCATACAGACAGTAGCAATTATCGCAATCAACAGCTCAGCCCAATTATAACTTCCTTCTCATTATACCCCAGGGGCCCTGCAGTCCAACTTACAAGAAAATTAACCGGCCGCCTTGCTTTGCATAACTTAATTTAAAATGACAGGGTGTGACATTGGGGGGTTTTGACCCTGCCAGCAACCAGCCCCATGTGTGGCAACAATTTACACTGCCAAATTGCCCCCGGGCTGACCTCCGCTCAGAGACCAGCGCAGGAGTGACCCCCCCCCCCACACACACACACACACACATGCACACACACACACCTCTCCACTCAGAGTCCCATTTACACAGCCTTCCAGCTGCACCTTTACCTGTCCTCTCAATTTAAGGCATGATGGAGTTATTCATTATTGCAGTGGTCAGTCTACCTGAATGAAAAAAAAAACAGCGTCCTGTGACAATTTGTCCGCTTCTTTGTGATCCATCACCCAAACCGAAAGACTGTAGAAATGCGGGTGAGCGAGGACGCAGAGCAGATAAACCAGATAAACCAACATGCGTTTATCCGCTGATCCTTACTGCATGCTCTGTATAACCACCAACAAGTGCACAGACAGTAAATCTTGTGACCGTGGAAACCGTAACAAAGGTACGTTACACTCGGCGGTCTGATTTATGTTACCCGCGGCTACAGAACCCAAAAGGCAATAAATTATTTGAGAATCATATTAGATATCAATTTTTTTTCAAGGGTTTCCTGCGTGGTCTCAAATGGCTTCAAATCTTTGACAAAACACAAAGGAGCCCAGAGAGGGAAGACAGAGAGGAATATGCTTACAGAGACTTTCAGCCTGATTACCAATGAGGAAAACAACCCTTCATCTCTGGAAATACTCGCCCTGTCCTTTTTCTCTGTCTTTTTCTCTGTCTTTCCCTCTTTGTTTCCCTCTCTGTCTTTCTATCACAGTCTATTGAGTGTTGCCTCTTAATTATGTTTGAGTTCAAAACTGCTAAATGAACAGTTTCCAAATATCTTGGTCGGCAGTATTTCTTGAAGGCACAGCTGATAAATTGCAGCCCAGTGTAATTAAAGTTAACTGATGAGGACAGATGTAGAAATGTTTGTTACAAGGCTGAGAGACAGACGAAGAAGGAGAATAATTGCTATGGATTAATTGTTTGGATGGAGGAGCTTGTGAAAATGCAGGAGGAGAAGGAGGAGAGGTTGGCCTGGCGAGAGGATCCTCCAGCTTCCTCCTGTTTTGATCACAGAGGCAGGGGCACAAGGAGGTGTGCTGTGGGGAGGGAGAGTCAAAAAAACACAATGGCTCTGTGCTCCAGGGCCTTTCTATTTTAACTTTTGGCTAATTTTGATTTGATGCCTGAATCGTACATAATGGCAGAGCCTAGAAGAACAGCATTCAACTGCAGTGCACACTGTTACACCAGTAACATTCAACTGCAGAGAACACTGTTACACCAGTAACACTCCGCTGCAGTGCACACTGATACACCAGTAACATTTAGCTGCAGTGTACACTGATACACCAGTAACATTCAGCTGCAGTGCACAGTGATACACCAGTAACATTCAGCTGCAGAGCACACTGTTACACCAGTAACATTCAGCTGCAGTGCACACTGTTACACCAGTAACATTCAACTGCAGAGAACACTGTTACACCAGTAACATTCCGCTGCAGTGCACACTGATACACCAGTAACATTTAGCTGCAGTGTACACTGATACACCAGTAACATTCAGCTGCAGTGCACAGTGATACACCAGTAACATTCAGCTGCAGAGCACACTGTTACACCAGTAACATTCAGCTGCAGTGCACACTGTTACACCAGTAACATTCAACTGCAGAGAACACTGTTACACCAGTAACATTCAGCTGCAGTGCACAGTGATACACCAGTAACATTCAGCTGCAGAGCACACTGTTACACCAGTAACATTCAGCTGCAGTGCACACTGTTACACCAGTAACATTCAACTGCAGAGAACACTGTTACACCAGTAACATTCCGCTGCAGTGCACACTGATACACCAGTAACATTTAGCTGCAGTGTACACTGATACACCAGTAACATTCAGCTGCAGTGCACAGTGATACACCAGTAACATTCAGCTGCAGAGCACACTGTTACACCAGTAACATTCAGCTGCAGTGCACACTGATACACAAGTAACAATTGGCTGCAGTGCACACAGTTACACCAGTAACATTTAGCGACAGAGTACACTGATACACCAGTAACATTCAGCTGCAGTGCACACATGCATATTTAATTAGATAGGAAAACACACCCTCAGCCAACCTAAGCTGTGAAGCACCCGGAAGTAAGAAGTACGCCTGTACTGCGCGTTTCTGCAACATTTTCAGGCAAAATTAAATGTCCCAGAATATATTTTTAAACTCTATTAATGACTGCCTGAGTTTCATATGAAAAGCAGATTGTGAAAATATGTACAATTTTTGGAAGATTTGAATAAATATTTTTGAAACACGTCTGGAACAAAACAATCATTGTTTCATAAACTGCTACACATAATGGCAGTAATGATCACAAAAAAATTACTGATTAGGTTTCTTTGGTTGTCAAATCAGTTTGGTTTAGTCCATTGATTTCAATGGGCAGAAAGCTCTTTCCTTATGAAAAAAGAATATATATACTGCAATATATTATTATTATAATATAGCAAAATTGTCTTCACACTATATTTAAAATATACTGCAGTACATTACATCTCCTTAAGGGTTTGGCGCTCAGAAAGCTTACTTCCGGATGCTTCACTGCCTGGACCCTCCCACTATCTCCAGTTCCTATATACGCTCTATGGTGTGGGATGGTGGAACAGGAAACCTACTGGCCTGAGCACTGGTCTGACCCCTCATTAGGACAAACTATCACCACCAATGACCTCTGACCTCCAGCCCAACAGCCAAAACACCCCCATCACTGTACGACACGCCACCCCCATCACACAAAGTTAATTCCGCAGGCTGTTATTCTCATTTTTATTTATAAAAAAAAAAAACTGGATTAATTATGACAGAAATTATAAAAATGAGGGCTAACTCTAGGCATAACTATACACTAATATTTAGTTAGTTTTTAGACCGTTTGTTTAGAGTTATTTTCATATATATTTTGTGTTAAAGCAGAATTCCACATGCACATGAGCACAATGGTGATTCAGCAGTGGAAATGCTGCAGTTTTGAGGGTCATAGCACGCACACACTCCCAACATAATATCCCGCTTCAGCTACAGAACAGGAGGGTGGACACGTGTGCACTTTCCAACACCAGTTAAACATGCAAGAAAGAGAAAAAAAAATCCCAGAGCCCAAATCAAAATCCTGACCTTCTAGTGCTCTGCACTCCTGGTCTCCCTACTCCCACCCCGAAACCCCCCATGACTCCCCCACCCCAAAACCCGCCTTATCCCCACCCCAAAACCCCCCATGACTCCCCCACCCCAAAACCCCCCTTATCCCCACCCCAAAACCCCCAACCACCCCCCTCTGCGTTTTTGTCTCTGACCGTAGCCTCTACCTCTCACCCACAAAAAGAAAAAAAAAAGAAAAAAGGGAGGGGGGGGGGCAGAAAGGGTGCAGAAGCAGGTACAGCCATCTGTCTAAAATATCCAACCCAGATGTCAGAGAATCAGACACCAGCCAGGATCAACTTACATAAGTAGTTTACCATCTGAAGAAATGATTTAGCCATATTAATTGACGGTAAACTTTCCCAAGAATTTCGCCCCGGCCCCTAGCCTCACAGGTGGGTTCTTTCACTCACGGGAACAAAGTGGGAAACCGGACTCTGATCAAAGGAAGACTAGCATAAATAAAGCATCTGCAGGAATGCATTATGAACAGGGCCTCCAAACATTCGCTGTTATTGGAGAGAGAGAGAGAGAGAGAGAGAGAGGGAGGGAGAGAGAGAGAGAGAGGGAGACGGAGAGGGAGAGAGAGAGGGGCCGCTGAATAGGGAGAGAGGGGGGGGGGGGAGCAGAGTGGTAAAGAGGGATCTTTTTTTCTCTCTCCACTGTTTCTTTGTGTTGCTGGAAGGCATGGCGTCTCGCAAGTGCACGCCCAGCCCCAGCTCTGACAAGTGCAGTTTGTGAAACGCTGAGAAATCCACGGCGCATCAAAGTTGGGGGCAGTTTGGATCCCGTTTCCTTTTTTTCTTTCTCCCTTTTGTCGTCTGTTTAGACGAGGATTGACATGTAATCTAAAATATCCTGACCTTTGATATCAAACCCCTGCTGACTGTCACCTACACGGGCAAGTTCCCCAGAAGCAGTGACACGCGGTCCCATCATATGACATGACGGCGGCTCTCCCTGTGTGTTACCACGATGAAAAAACAACATGAACATGGACTCATATATAATATATATTTCTTCCATATGAGGAATTTCATGTTGAAAGAATCCTCAACAAACACCCACTTATTCCTTTAAAATATCCAATTAAATTTTATACTACATGAAAATAATAATGGTATCCAAAACAAAATGTTACAATATCAACATTGGCATACACATTTGTAAAAAATACCAGATTTAAAGAAAGAAATGTTTAATGTCTATGGAATTATTTCCCAGTCTCAGGTGAGGGAGATAAAGAAAAAGTTTTTTAAAAAAACTTGTGAAAAGTCAGTTTGAAAAACGATACAGGTGAGCGCAGAAAAACAAGGTACACACTGTTATGGGTACTTTCTCAACAGTTTTACAAGTGTGCTGTGCACATCACAGCTCAGGGAATACACCAGCATTTTAGAGAGAGGGAGAGAGATAGAGAGACAGAGAGAAAGAGATGAAAGGCAGCACAACAGTTGAGATCAGAAAAATTTCCCTTGATAATCAAAAGCCATTCATCTGCAGCGTCCCGCTTTCTTCCGGCTTTACTGAGTCACTGAGGCAAAGTGTTTCACCAGGGACGACACGGGTCCCCGCGAGACCGCTCGCATCCCCACGCCCTCCAGGAGGCGCCGCAGAGAACCCCGCTACAAGGGTGACAGCCCCCTCCAGCTGGGGGGGCGGGCAGGCGGAGAGGGAAGGGTGCCTCCTGGCGACGCTGGCGGAAACCAGCTGGAGACGGGGGTTCGGGGGACAAAATCAAGGCAGGAGCGGGGATGAGACGAAAGCGGCTCCCCTGCGGTACGCGATACTTCGCCAGGAGACGGGGTTCCGCTCTGTGACGGGTTGAGCTGACTGCCATCGCTGCCACTGCGTGCAGGGGGGACAGACACTGTGGTAAACAGAGACCGCATGGAGCCCTCGGTGATTTGGAAAAGAGTTAGGCTTGGGGGAGATGAACTCAAAGACACCTGTCGTTTACCGTAAGCAACGCTGCAATACACGATATAATGACACGACGCGCCAGATGAGCTCGCGTCTGTCTCTTCCCTCGCACACGGAGGCGGGCGCTGGAGTCGAGCTCAAGCACTTGTTATTACTGTTGTTTTTCAAGTTATCAGGATATTTTAGTGACTCCACTGACTCACACTCCAGTCCAACAATATCAGTGTCACGGCAAAGGCAAATGGTAACCCAAAAAAAGATGGGAGAACGTGCTGAAGCCCAACAAACATGAGACACAGCATTCTAAAAGCAGGGCTGTGTTTTTTATCTGTACATGCTAATGTCCGATTGCAGGGTGGTCACAGTTAAATAATCAGTTCTCATTCTCAAACTGCATTTGCAACGCTGGAAAAAAGGAGCTTTCTCATACGAAAAGGGCTGAAAGGGGGAGAAATAACCCAGGGTGGTAAAATCTAATTAGAGGGCCAGGCAACAGCAAACAGAGGCCCTGCATTAAGGCAATAAACAGCGCCTTTCTAAAACATCCCTGGGTCCTCCGGCCCATATTGGCGGGCGAGGTAAGCCGATATTTTGTTTGTTTGCGCTGGGATTTTTCTCTGGGGCCCCCACTGACACGGCGAAATTCCACAGTGAATGAACGGATGAAGATCTGCTCTCACCGTGTGTGGCTAATTAAAGCCACATTCCCATCCGTCGCCCTTCTCCATGCTGCCACTGTTTTTACTCCCATATATATTAGAACTCCTAATCAAGACGACAGCTGCATCGGGGATTCTGGATCATTCTAAATTGTGCGGGGTGGAGGGGGGGGGTATTCACTTTTTTGGGGAAAGTCAGTCGGCTCAGCCACCGTCAGCAGAGATGCACAGTTCTGACAAATCCGCACTAAAAATCCTAAAACAAGACATAATATTGGCCCGTGAGAAGCTAAAGGAAGAGCTTGTGTATATGGGTCACACAGCTGTCGAACCAGGAACACAGCGCACCCCAATCATAGAGATGCCGTCTGCCTGAAAAGCCATCTTTTAAATTCACCATATTCCGAGTTAGATGATCGATTCAAATTGATGACATGCTTTGTGACATGGAATTAGTCTGATTTAATATGACACACGAGCTAATGCAGTCCCAGTTCTGTGCCGCACAAACGAATGGCCTTGAAATTTGGAATTTTCTCCTTTTCTCCTTTCATGCTGGCAAATAAAGCACCACCTTTACTTTGTGAGAGATATTTCTCTTTTCGACACGAGCCTCCCCACGGCACACGTCCAGTTTTAACATTTAAGGCAAAACGAGCATTTATGTTTTTGTGATACAAACCCATTTAATTTCAAGCTCAGTGCTGTGACTACATACGTTTGAGTATGCAAATGACACAAAAAAGTTTTCGTGTGTCAAGATAATTATTCGTTTTTAATAGTGGTTTTCAGTATAAAGTGAATTTACATTCACATTTGTGTGCTATTCTCCCCAGTAATGTATACTAGTCAGTAAAAGCCTGTGTCCACTCGCTTAAGAAACCAGGAAAATAGCAACGAAATATTCGCACCCATCCTTCTTTTTCACTGCCATTGCAAATACTGAAGTTTGAAACATGCTGACAGAAATGATCATTTGTTACAGAAAGAGACAGCGCTCAGTAACTGTTTATAGATTGTACGTCCGAGGACAAATCTTTCTCACAGGCGCTTGATGACTGAATATAGACGAGGCAGCGTGGCTGGACGTATCTAACACAAACTGGGCTCAGGGCACTGAATATTTAATTCCTGAGTGTAGCTTTTACAACAACCTGCTGTCAGAGCCTTTCTGCTTTTCAAAAATGTGCTGAGCTAAAATCATTATAAGTAACAGACTGTTGGGATGCCTTTTATGTGGAGTGTAAGTGGAGGTGTGGGTGGGTGGGTGTCTGGAAGGCTTTCCCTCTCTGACCTATCCTGCAGCTCTCTGGGGTCACACAGAGAGGAGCAGGGGTGTACGGTGGCTTTTGCGCGATGACTATAAAAGGCAAAAACTGGCTCCGTGATATTGTAAACATCACACCATGAGCTGAGTGCCGTCCCTGTCTCGTTTTCAGAAAAACATCTTCTTAAATCGAGTCACACGGGTTTTGTTTTTAAAAAAATATTAAGCTTTCGCTGTCCTGTGTTTTCAGGAAACTGACCCTTGAGAAGTTTCACTTGCTAATTTCTGAGTCTTTAATGCTTGAGAAATCAACAAAGGGTGATAGCAGACGAGGACAGGAGAAGGCTTTTCAAAAATGTATAATGTCAAGAAGAAACAAAGGAAAGGCGATTAAATCAACTTTATTTCTCAGTGCACTTTGGCTGTAAACAGCGGCATGCCTCAGAATTTGTCGGGGTTGTCTGCGGGGCTTTTGCCGGAGTTTCGGGTTACTAACGCAACACCGTCCAGATCAGGGAGTGGGACAGCATCGGTGAGCAAACATGCTTTTTATTGTTCGGTTTTGCCAGAGGAGAACCAAACGCCGTCGAGCATTCATTAGCGAGGCATTCCTCCAGTCTGACTCACTCCCTGTGATTGCTTTGAAAAGGAGTGCGGCTTTCACTCTCCGAATACTTCCTGGATCCCCCAAAAAACACCACCCCCACCCCCACCCTCTGTCCCCCCCCCCTCACCCCACCACCACCTGCCAGTGAACTGAAAGGTCAGGATTGAAATGGAGCCACCCTTACCACAGTCAGGTAACCCCCCCTACACACACACGCACACACACACACACACACACACACACACACACACACACACACACACACACACACCTTCTACCTCCTTAATACACATTTGCAGAAAAGTGCCAGAGAACAAAGACCTTGAAAATCAGAATCTACAGGGACCACCTGTCTTCCACATTATTTTAATTATTTCTGTTTCTACCACAGTAGGACGTGTTAATTACAAACACCTGCACAATAAAGCCAGACCAATCAAAGCCCTGCTCAAATGGGCCAGAACCAATCAGGGCCCTGCTCAAACGGGCCAGAACCAATCAGGGCCCTGACCAAAGAGTCTCCAAGCAGAGCAGTGCCATGTTCGGGCCCGGCTAGAGTTCACAAAAACACATAACCTACGCTACAGACAACCAACAGAGAATGTCTGTGATCCAAAGCACAATGACAACATGAAACACATTCTGCTCTCCATATTCTAATATTTTTTCCATAATGATACTTTCCATTCTTTACGCATAAACCTTGTTAGACCCTTCAGTCAATCTTGGCAAAGATTGCAGTGGCAGAACACATTAAATGTTGTAAAGATAATTGCTTTTAGGGTTCAACCAGATTTTTAGGGCGCTGAAAGTACGAGCCAAAATGTTCGCAATAACTGTACAAAGTACACAACAAAGGAAACCCGGCGGTCGGGAACACATCTTCGCCCGCCATGGAAAATGAAGAGAGTAAAGAATGGAAAATGAGAAAAGTGCATCAAGGTGGTGGGCGACGGCACACCGGGAGAGCAAGTGATTCGCGTAATCTCATCATCAAAAACGGACTTTTAACTTAAATATTCAATTTGAAAATCACTTCAGCGCAGACCCTGATGTCTTTTAATAATAACAAACATAATGTGCTTGAGACAGAACAGCAAACATTGGTTTCGAAGGTGATGTACAATTCCGTGGAGTTTCCATGGAGAAGCACAAACACCCCAGAGGACAAGGGCATGTCCAATCGCTTTAACTCGGGCCTTTCTGTTTTTACAACAGAAAACTGCCTCTGAATTTTGGTGACATATTAACTTTGCATATACGGAGCTTTAGCTTTGAATGCTAATGCCTTTCATAATCATTCATAAACATCCCTTTCCACTTGTTACTGTTTGTATAAAAGGAGATGTAGCACACACTGCTCTGTTACCACAGATAACGGCTGTTCAGTAAGACAGCTGGTGTCAGTTGTAATAAGCATTTAGAAATGTTCATGAATGACTATGGATGCTCTATAGTGAAATGGTGATGAATGCCATTTAATAGGCTTATGTAGGGCTCACTAAGGTCTTGTGACTAATAACACCCTTCTAATGTCAAGCGTCAAGTGAGTTTTAACTGATACGGAGTAAGACATTTAAGGAAGGGTGTGTGTGTGTGTGTGTGTGTGTGTGTGCTGTTTTGTACATATTTCTTTAACTTTAGTAAATGCAAAAGTAATTTGTTGTGTATGACAAAAAATCCAAATATGAGCAGTTGTGGACAGAGTTCATATTAGTATAGGTTGTGTCAGGGGATTTGTTTCTTTTTACTAGTCAGTGGGATTCATTAGATGTGGTTAAAAGAATATAGTGCAATGGTTAAAGGAGAATTAGACATAATACAAAAGAACACAGAAACATCTCGCACAAACCTTAACTAAGTAACGGTGAGATCTGCCTGGCACTGAGTTCATTCTTCCTCTTCGAAAACACGTTAATATTGTGTAGGGTTGAGGATGGCTGTGTACTGCTGTACATATTTCTTCGAAGCCAAATAACTCATATTATATTTTGAAATGAAGTAGATGCACTATTGGACTGCCATCGTAACATTCTGCAACTGTTGCAACTAAAATGAAACAAAAGCACAGACACTTACATGACAGAATCAAGCGCTTTCAAACACACCTGGGGTAAAAGCAGAGAGAGCCTATGAGTGGACACTAAAACATCGAGAAATCAGCCTAGTGCAGGACATCTTTGGTACTGGACATCCATTACTGTCCCAGAGTGACAAAGGCTTTTTGCTGCTTGATTGCAGTTAGGAACAGTGTATAATAAATGTAATATAACAATGTTGTAGTGTTAATCTCTGAGGAGAATTCACCAACAATAATATTGAGTTAGGGGTATTTATATGAAGTGTCAAACTGGAGTCCACTGCAAGGCGAGACAAGAAGCCAAATAAGAAAGGGATTCTGGGAAAAAAAGCTCTGTGATGGCAGGGTCATTTTCACCACTGACAGATGACAAAGAGTCATACAAAAGAGAGAGAAACAAGTCAAACAAAAGAGTAAAAATGAGGGTGGAGGAAGTACAGTAATAACAGCCAGGAAGCTGGTGACAGGTATTAAAACAGCCAGATGACAGTCAGAGATATTTTTTTCTGAAAGCTCATATAAAGAGATTAGTGTGAGGGACCCAGAATGGAAAAAACATATTCTCAGTGCTCGCCTTCGTGATTCCGCCCGGCAACAAAAACCACTGTGTTCCTAAAGTAACCCAAAACGCAATATTTTGGTAGTTCCACTTCGTACCGATAAAAATCTCTCCCTGTGATATATAATATTCCCTCTGCCAACAAATAATGGTGAAATTTATAACCGCAGTGGCCGTTTCCTAGCTTTACGCTTCTCCTGGATGGATGAAGCATCGGAGACACAAAGACAGTCAAACGACTTGTTTAAACGCTGGATGCTCGCGGTCCATCATTGCGACGCTGGAAACTCCACTTCCCGGAATCTGTCTTCAGCTCAGTCAGATAGAAAAAGCATTTATTACCAGACTTAAGCAAGCCTTAGCCTTCATGCACTTAGTGCTGTGTTGGAAATGTAATATTCCACAAAAAAATATATTAATGTAAGAGACTACCACTTCACCAGTCTTTGTGTTTGGGACTATTTGAAATGAACGGACAGTTTTTCAAAAGGCTCGGCCATGAACAAATCAGCATTTCCGTGTGCTACAATGACAATTAAGGGGATAAAAAAAAACGTACTTTTTCTTTTTAATTTCTTGAAAAACATGTTTTTTTTCTCATCTGTGTCCTTCTTAAAAGCCCAGTTTTAATACACTGATTGGGCAAAAGACAAGGGCATTCAAAACAAGGGCATTCAGTATACACACTGTAACACAACACAATAGGTCAGCTTTTTGTGAACTATTCATTACACTTGGAAAAAAGAACCAAATGTTGTACCATCCTCATGAAAAATCCATATTTATATTTAGAGGCTAACAGATATTTAGACCACGTTCTGTTTCTGAAATATTTTAAATGACTTTGCATTTACATAGGTACACATTTCAAATAAATTGATCAAATCCATCCTAGCTCATTTGAATATAATGGAGACCTTGGCTTTCATTGAGGAAAGCATAATTATGGGTTTCCCAAAGAGTAGTGTCTGCACATTGACAGACTTAATGTGGGGCTATGTGCTCAGAAAGCAATCTTCCTTGTCCAGGTTTTCAGAAAATGAAGAACCCCTTGTCTCCGATCATCACATGCTACAATTTTACTGTCTTATACACATTCTTCAAGATCAGTAGAAATATGAAGGCCTGCACATTCCAACTCGCTCCGGCAGCAGCAATTGTTCTCTCTTTCTGATTAAATATCTCATTGTGACAAACTTATAATGATATTTCTGTGACAGTCATTTCCAAGTTTTTTTCCCTCTCTATGGAACAGAAGACACAAAATATCTGAAAGAGACCAATCTATCTATAATCTGTAATATTCTATAATCTATTGATATGCATTCCCCAGATGCAGAGAAAGTCACCCTTTTTAATGAGAAAAGTGTAGATTTTGCCCGTGGGTTTGTGGCCAGTTCAAGGGCAGTCATATGAAGAATTCCAGCTCCATTAACTTCACCTCAATCAGTCCAGGGCAAACAGGAAAAGTGCGGTTTCTGTCCATAAACGGTGCAAAATTCTACAACCATTCATTCCACTGAACTACTATGGGGCCTATCTGGGTATTATGCCAAGGTGAAGTGCTCGACAGCACCCAAGATCCTATTATTTCATGAATATCTCGGTGAAGGAGGAATCTCGATCCTCCTGTGGCATTTGTGTGCTTACACAATACACAAAGATTGAAAGTTAAACTGCTGTATTTATTGGCAGTTAAATAGGAACTACAGATAACTCAAAAACGCTTCTGAAGGCAAATGCTTCATCCAAGTCATCGAAATGATCCAACAAAAAATCTAACAGTGTGAGTTTTTGTATTTAATTTCCCATGCATTTTTATTAATCACATTAACTGTAATTAGTATGTAAGCTTAACATAATTTTTACATTAATTTATGATCACAATTATTGCAACATCTGCCAAGCACGTGACTAACATGTGTTTCAAATGTTTATAATATGCATCCATCACTGTGCTAAGTGGAATTGCTGAATTGATTATGGCACAAAGATTGACTAATGTTTTCTCTGTTTCGCGTCTCATGTTTATTTGGAAAACATTTCAGCGCACTAATGCGGCTTACACACTCAGTTCAATACCATTACATCCACAGTGAGCCTGGCCTGTTTTATTGACTGTGGAAACGGCAACAAAGACATTTTATTGACTGTGAACCTGAACTTTGAGGGGGACGTTATCTCACTGGTCCAGCGAAATGTTTGAAGCGATACAAAAAAAGAAATGCATTACCGTAAATTCATTACAGGGACCCAGCAGAGTTTATAAACATGGGGAGATGTTGTTTAAAATATCCTGACTTAACAGATTACAGATATAAACTTTTTACTGGAGGAAACGGACGCAAAGTATGTGCTGTTTACATGGGGCGGGAGGTACAGAGCACGCCACTCTTTTACTCCTCTGGGGGGGGTGACGATCGGTGCATTAAAAAAAAAGAAACAAACAGGCAATAAAATAAACATTGTGAACTGCTGCACTGTGAGATGACAGAAGGGTTTTTACCATGACGTGCCCGGGTCTGGGGGGGAGGGGGGGGTGGCTGTGGGGGTAGCGGGAGGCTCCCTGGTTTCTCATGCAGACACACTCAGGTGCTGTGAAAAAGCATGAACACCAACGCTGGCACTGTTCTGGGATCGGGGTCCCGTGTGTTTTTTGTGTGTTGGGGGGCTGGACAGCACTCACGTCCTCACACCTCCCAGACTGTGGGTGTGGTCAGGGGTGCGATGTGGGCATGGCCAATCAGCACACCCACGCAGTCAACATGCACACCCATCAACACTTTCAAACTGACAAATGTCATCACATGACATCTCAGCAACTGGACTAATAAACCAGTTTCAGCCAATCACGGTGTCCAGATGTGAGACAGCTTCTTATAAAAGGGCCAATCAGGGTCTGATGTGCCACTTTAACCTTTAACCCATTAAGTGCTGTGGGCGACATACATCAATAAAAGTACCAACGTTCCAAGGGAAACTTATGTCAACCAAAACATGTAAACAGTGAAAACCTTTCAAAATCCAATCAAAATGCTGTTACTAGCTAAATAAACTATCATCTGGCTAGCCCAAATGTTATCTGTATGGCTGTATGAGTGGGCCGAGCTCATAGCAGAATATTTTTTGAACCCGGTCCCGGCAGATACGTGACCTGTCGAGAGTGATGAATTAATAAATAATCAGCCATCCAGTTCAAAGAATTTACTCATGTTCGGCTAACGGTAATTTGACAAGTTTAAAACACAAGGTACAAACACAACGACATTCTGCACATACGTAGTCCAAGATAATGTGTGGGCTGACTATTAATGTTGAGTTATGTCTGAATGAACGTTCTGTAATGAAGAAAGAGGGAGAGAGAAAGAGAGAGCGAGAGAGGGAGAGAAAAATATAGAGAGAGACAGACAGAGAGAGAGAGAAATATATATAGAGAGAGACATACAGAAAGAAATAAAGAGAGATAGAAAAGGGGGAATGAAGAATGAAGAAAAAATAAGAGAAGAATGTGCGCCCCAAGCCTCATTGTTTAATGTCTCCCTGACATTTCCCTCGTATTTTTCCGAGCTCTACGGAGACGGGCTGTTGAAGACGGGAGAAGTCCTGATCGGACAGAGACGTGTGCTGTCTGCACTCGGCGCGGGGTTTACGCGACCAGACGGGGTCGGGGGTGAGGGTTCACCGGGGGGGCGCAGATTCAGGCAGCCGGATTATATTTCACCGCTGATGTGACTCACGCTTGGCGTTCTGAAGGTTGCACTGAGCCGTTTGTGAGCGGAGCTTCACAGCACCTCTAGAACCCTCGCATACCACACGTCTCCAAATGCACAAGAGATCACCAGCGGGGCACCTGGATAACTGCATCAACAAATAAAGAAAAATCAAGGATTTAATCTGTCTTCCCCATCAGTGTTGACCGTGAAGGGCCTCTTAGAACTAAAATAACAGATAACTGGTGTATATGATTGATTTACCTGTGTAATGGAGAGAGTGAACACAGGTCTCCCTGCTATGAGTCATTAGCTATCCCTGCAGAATTGCATTTTTATTCAGTGCTTGAGGGGGAAACACAGGATTTGACTTTGTGAATATTTGATCTTAGGAGACATGGAATATTGGAATATTAAATATATCAATATTCACACATGAAAGGTACCCAAGATGGTGCTCTGAAAATATGAAACACATTCCAATCATTCATAGCTTCCTCTGAAGGGCCGTAGTTGTGACTAATGCGTGGCACTGTATGTCCAAATGAAAACTATTCCTTGGCTTCTCTTCAAAACTGACAATGCGTTTTCCAATCTCAGATAAGACATGCATGTAAAACCACAGGTGTGAACTACTGCTCATTTCTCCAGAGAACAGCCCGAGCTGCAATAATAATGCTGACACAATTTTACAAAATTTTATTCCGGTTGTGTGTTGGCCCAATCTACTGCTTGGTTTCAAAACTTTGCTTTTTATTTTTGTTTGGGGGTTCCAATATTGTAATTGCTCATTGCATTTTTATATGTGCCATAATAGGTGTTCTCCCAAAACACACAGACATGCCCGATTTCCGATAAGCCTCACCTACAACCGGTCAAAGGAGAGCAACATTTTAAACTGGGAATAACTAATCACCTAAAGGTACCAATGAGTAGGTAAGTGGTGCAGTCATGACCTGGACAGTCCTGGATTACATAAACCCAGTCCTGGTGGGACAAAGACACTCTATCTTGCTACAGTGACCTGCTGTTTACAGGTGCTAATAATGTAGACTTGACTTTAACATGCGAAGCCTCGTCTCCAGAACTAAGTCTGCGCTCAAAGTGAGAAGCTTCAGCGACAGATTCACTCAGGAGCTCATTCAGGCCCTGTCTGTTAAGACATGCATACTACGACTGTGCGTGTGTGACTACTCATTTTAATTCCATCGTAAATTATGCATACGGAGGATTAAATGTTCTGCAAATAAATTTTGTGTGAGTATAGGCTGTGTCCCCAAGAGACAGCCAGTGTGCAGTTCTGTGCCTGAACCCCAAGAAATTCCTTACTCAGCACCACCCACACATGGTACCTTCCACCCACAGCAGCTCACGCATGGTACATTCCACCCACAGCAGCTCACACATGGTACATTCCACCCACAGTTGTTCATACATGGTACATTCCACCCACAGCAGCTCACACATGGTACATTCCACCCACAGCAGCTCACACATGTTAACCTTTCACTCACAGAAGGCCACACATGGTACCTGTCACCCACAGCAGCTCACACATGGTACCTTCCACCCACAGCAACTCACACATGGTACCTTCCACCCACAGTTGTTCATACATGGTACCGGCTTCCACCCACAGCAGCTCACACATGGTAACCTTTCACTCACAGAAGCCCACACATGGTACATTCCACCCACAGCAACTCACACATGGTACATTCCACCCACAGCAGCCCACACATGGTACCTTCCATCCAAAGCAGCTCACACATGGTACCTGTCACCCACAGCAGCTCACACATGGTACCTTCCACCCACAGCAGCTCACACATGGTAACCTTTCACTCACAGAAGCCCACACATGGTACATTCCACCCACAGCAGCTCACGCATGGTACCTTCCACCCACAGAAGCTCACACATGGTACATTCCACCCACAGCAGCTCACACATGGTACCTTCCACCCACAGCAGCTCACACATGGTAACCTTTCACTCACAGAAGCTCACGCATGGTACCTTCCACCCACAGCAACTCACACATGGTACCTTCCACCCACAGCAGCTCACACATGGTAACCTTTCACTCACAGAAGCTCACACATGGTACATTCCACCCACAGCAGCTCACACATGGTACCTTCCACCCACAGCAGCTCACACATGGTACATTCCACCCACAGCAGCTCACACATGGTAGATTCCACCCACAGCAGCCCACACATGGTACCTTCCATCCAAAGCAGCTCACACATGGTACCTGTCACCCACAGCAGCTCACACATGGTACCTTCCACCCACAGCAACTCACACATGGTACCTTCCACCCACAGCAGCTCACACATGGTAACCTTTCACTCACAGAAGCTCACGCATGGTACCTTCCACCCACAGCAACTCACACATGGTACCTTCCACCCACAGCAGCTCACACATGGTAACCTTTCACTCACAGAAGCTCACACATGGTACATTCCACCCACAGCAGCTCACACATGGTACCTTCCACCCACAGCAGCTCACACATGGTACCTTCCACCCACAGCAGCTCACACATGGTACATTCCACCCACAGCAGCCCACACATGGTACCTTCCATCCAAAGCAGCTCACACATGGTACCTGTCACCCACAGCAGCTCACACATGGTACCTTCCACCCACAGCAACTCACACATGGTACCTTCCACCCACAGTTGCTCATACATGGTACCTTCCACCCACAGCAGCTCACACATGGTACCTTCCATCCACAGCAGCCCACACATGGTACCTCCGATTAATGAAATTTACCTGACTTCCACGGAACATTCACATTTCAGCAAATTGACCCCAGACAGCAAAGTACCGGAGCATTGGAGAAACGCAATGAAAATGAAAGCTGCTGTCCAGCTATTTTTGGGACATTTCCCAAACGAAACAGCTGACACTCAAAAAGTTGCTCTCCGTTGCTTAAAATCACAACTTTATTTTCAAAGGGCATGTCTACCTTTTCCCCTGGCTGTTTACATACCTGTCACTGAATCTATACCTGAGTGCCACGTATCGGTTTACCTCCCCCTGCTTGGAATAGCAACATTTTAAATAACCTGATCGGTGCTAAAACAAACAGAGCCGCATTACCAAGCCACATCACATCTGTGATCGGTTACCACAGATACAAAACGCACTGTGGGCTCTAAAGATCGCCACGAACGCACGTTTTTAAAAATACAACACTGAGTAGACTTCTATTACAACAAAGGTTAACACAAATTGTCGTGAAAGACACAAATAAATGTATCAAATGTGTGACTTAGTAAGTCAGAGTAAAGTGTATAGCAGTTAGATTGACTCTGGTATACAGTTATAAATAGTACATTATTATTACCTTTCAAGAGGTAAATCTCAAAGCAAAAGTGCTGATATAAATACAAAGTCAATTTTGCTGAATTGAAAAGCCATCAAACATGACAATGGTCCTGTGAAACAGCAAATAAGAGCTAAGTGGCTGAAGCTGCTCAGTAAAACAGTAAAACCTTACACAGAAAAAGTATTTTCTCTGTAATACACTGACCAACGATAAAAAAAAAAAATTTAAAAACAGACTTCTTATGCACCAAACCAAGAATATTTATTTGCAAAATATTTGTAAAACATTCCACTTGAGGAATATTTCTTTGGAATTTTTTTTTTTGGAAGATAATTATAGAGGAACTCATTATAATACATGAGAATGTCTCTTCTCCTATGCAAACGCTTAAGAAACTAAATCTCAAATCTCCTTATAATTTTTAAATGAAGAAATAAAAATATATTTTGCGGTTGGGGGGGGGGGGTCACTCCCTGTGACTGCACGTGCTTCAGACGGCCAGCAGGAGGCGCCCCTGCATGCAGCTGTGTAATGAATGCTCTGTTCACACGTAAGAGGGGGGGGGGGGGTGATTGTTTCTTCTCTTCCATGGCGGACAGTGGGACAGAGGAGCTGGGGGAAGTTACAGCTCTGTCTGGGGCTATGAGGAAAGAACATTGAGGGGAACCCCGCCTGAATCCCCCTACGATCGGACCCCTGCTCGGCACTCTCACTACTTTTCACACACAGGAAATGGAATTGTTCTTCGTTACATTCGATCTTAAGGAGAGAAATAAAAAGTTGAAAAGATTTTTTTAGTTTGCAGTCCCGTTTTTCCCTGAGTATACTTGTTTTTTTTTTATTATTAATGGTTTGCGGCATCTTAAGAGTTGCTGTGGGGGGGGGGGTTGAGTGGCTGCATCTTGAATTGTTTCTAAGAGCTTTAATGTTTGATCTTTAATCTCTTTAATGTCTCTTGCGTTCTAGCCCTCAGAAGAAGGTAAACATTTTGATTTTTAAAACAGCGCGTTCAGTAGTTTCCACATTAGCTGCACACAAAATCTTCACCCCAATCACTCCGCTGAACGTCATGCACACCCTCAGAAACTCAATCAATCATTTCTGCGGCTGTTGTATAAACATAATTCTTACACTCACTGGTGCATCACCAGCACTGATTCATATCTGAAAGAATGGGCATGACTAAAACTTCTCCTTGTCTGTTCTACAATTTACACACAGCACCACCTGGTGGTGAACTGAGGCGTGCTGTCGCTGAGAGACAGTAGCATGCCGTCGCCCTCAGGCAGTTCCAGCTGAAAAGCGTGAGCTGCACTTTTTCCTCAGTGTGACTATTTCTGTTCAGACACGCATGAATCTGACTCTGAGACCTACATTCCTGCATAGATTCACTCCGCTAAGAAATGCTGTCAGCATATAGGACAATAACAGCTGTCTGCTGTCCATACAGTACCCTAAAAGCACATCTATGTACTTAAAAAAAGAGCTGTATGCTATTAAAATGTCTCCCAAATTTGCATACATGCAGCATGTGTGTGTTAGTGTATGTAAGTACGTACTGTATATATGTATGTATGTACGTAGCTTTTTGTGTGCATATCTATATATAAAATACATGTATGTACGTATTCATTGTATTCATGTGGTGGTGCATATATGTGGCCATATTGCACCACCCCCCCACCCCCCCTTTGTCTCTAAGTTCACAGATGTTCCTATTTCTTATCCAGAGTCTGTTATTAATATGAATATTATTTCCTAATCACTGATTCATGATGCAGTTGGGTTGATTGTTTTAGGGAGAATGAGAGGGGGATACAAATCCTTCTGGTTTTTCTCTCTTTTTTTGTACTCGTACCGGCCAGGGTGAGCCATGCTGGCTCAAGCCACCTGCAAATTACAACTTAGTACTTGAAGAGTTAAGAATGTGATTCTTTCAGTCTATTGTTGGAGTGTGTGGGTCAGGAGGGAGGGGTTAACAGAATCTGGTAAAAGCCTTTAATCCACAGGCTGTCAGACCCAAACCCTGCTTGACGTCCTATTGATGTGTAACAGAACAAAACACAGACCCCTCTCTAAGCTGCTGCCTGGGCCCCATTCACAGCGACAGGAGAGAAAATTCTTCTAGCGCAAAGGGCCAGTCTTAAAGGGGAAGTACCGCTCCCAAACGCACAATCTTAAAAGGGAAGTACCGCTCCCAAAGGCCCGTCTTAAAGGGGAAGTACCTCTCCCAAAGGCCCGGTCTTAAAGGAGAAGTGCCATTCCCAAAGTAATGTTCTAAAAGGGGGAAATGCGGTTCCCAAAGCCCTGCTCTTAAAAGGGATGTGTCCCTCCCAAAGGCCTGGTCTTAAAGGGGAAGTTCCGCTCCCAAAGCCCTGGTATTAAAGGGAAGTGCCACTCCCAAAGGCCAGGTCCTAAAGGGGAAATGCCGTTCCCAAAGGTCCGGTATTAAAGGGAAAAGGCCGTTCCCAAAGACCAGTCTTAAAAGGAAAGTGCTGCTCCCAAAGCCCTGGGGTGCGTCCCAATACTTGAAAAATGCATCCTCCTGTCCTCCACTAACACCTCCTCACCTCTGTGCCCTGGAAACCGATCTTTGTGTCCTAATCGAATGTTGCTGATTTCATATTAATTACATATTAATTGTTCCATATTAATTAATGTCTCGACACAAACTTCCCATTCCCAAAGGCCCAGTCTTAAAAGGGAAGTGACGCTCCCAAAATCCTGTTCTTAAAGGGGAAGTGCCATTCCCAAAAACCCGGTCTTAAAGGGTAAGTGCCGCTCCCAAAAGCCCAGTCTTAAAGGGGAAGAGCAATTCCCAAAGGCCCAGTCTTAAAGGGGAAGTGCCATTCCCAAAGGCCCGGTCTTAAAGGGAAAGGGACACTCTCAAAATCCTGTTCTTAAAAGGGAAGTGCCATTCCCAAAAGCCCGGTCATAAAGGGGAAGTGCCATTCCCAAAAGCCCGGTCATAAAGGGGAAGTGCCATTCCCAAAGGCCCAGTATTAAATGGGAAGAGACGCTCACATAGCCCGGTCTTAAAAGGGAAATTCCGCTTCCACAATGCTTTCTGTCCAGCATAGGGGCCAACACATTTATATTCAGTAAAATTAATTTAAAAATGTACATGCACACAAAGGCATACATACTCACACACACACATATACATTTACACACTATATATATTAAATTGTTTGGATGAAGGAAGAGGGGTTTCTGCTTTTAAAAAAACATTCTAAATAGCTTATCTTTTAAAAGAGAGGTGACACTCCGCTTCCTACGCAGTAAAAAAAAAAAAAAGGCTGGCCACGCTACTGAGAGGTGAAGTGCATGTCGTTCATGTTTTATTTTACACATTCAGCCCCAGGGAAATATTTGCATGCCACAAAGCGTTGGCAGACATGGCTGCCTGATTAAGACTGGGCCTTTGCTGTGTTGGATTTGAAACACATCATTGGTTTCATAACATGACTAATAAAAAGCAAATGAGCATCTAAGCTTTGGTGTGAGGTCACATTACCGAGCCCAGAATGGGCAGGATAGAATACATGCTTCTTAGCAGGCTCTTTTATCCAAAGCGACATACAGTAGTGCAGTATATATAAATGCACACATTATCCAGGATGACTCGTAGAGCACACACCTCTTCTGCACACAATGTTTTTGGGGACCCCAATACAGTTCCAGAGGGTGCGGTACAAACACACACATATGTATACACACGCACACACAGGCACGCATGCACGCACACACATACACACACGCACGCACACACACACACTCAAACTCACACACACCAGCGACTGCACAACGCAGGCCTGACACATGTGCAGTTACACAAACTGGGACATTGATGAACATCCATTTAACAAGCACAGGTCCCACAATGATGGAAGCCCCTTTTCCAAACAAATACTCCATAGGCAGACACACAACATTTTTTCAGCAGTGAGGGTTTTGGACATTTTTGGAAGTACAGCTCCTCACATAGCAGGACATGGATAAACCTGGGACCATCTAAACAGCCCAGATAAAACACTGCCCGTGTTAGAAAAGTAAATAATCCATGCATAATATAGCAGTGTTACAAAACAGTTACATTCTGTGCATGTGTGTGTGTGTGTGTGTGTGTGTGTGTGTGTGTGTGTGTGTGTGTGTGCTGCGCATACATTTTTGCCACCATTTGGTCACAATCAAGTTATTTTGCGACAACAGCACAAGGAATTCCATTGAAAGCTTGGCTGTGGTTTGATATTTTATTTCCATTGCTGTTCATTTATTCTGATTGTGCTGACGACCCTCTTCATGCTGTTGAAGGGCCCCCGTGGGGGACGGGGACGGGGGGGACGGGGGGGACGGGGGGCATTGCACCCCTGGATAAATTCCAGTTCCTTATGGGCATCATATTTGTCCAACATGATTTCATTCTTATGAGTGTTTCCTCTAAGCCACGAGTTTTATTTGAAGCTGCACTGGTTGGTCCCAAAGTGCTTTTATACTAAAAACAACTGACTGATTCAGCAGCTGCAATAAACAAAGTGTACTGAATTAAAAAGAGAGACATTTGAATTATTCAAGAATATTTCATATTTTACAAGCCTAAAGAGAAACAAGCATATTATTAAACATTTAAATTACATGTATTTCACTCTGTCAGCTACAAAACTACCTTCAGTAGTGCTCACTTTTGACATCTGAGGGTACAAATAACAACACACCCTCGGGAACAAACACAACACCCCACCATGGACCAGCTCTCCTCCTTTTCAAACACAACACCCCACCATGGACCAACTCTCCTCCTTTCAAACACAACACACCACCATGGACCAACTCTCCTCCTTTTCAAACACAACACCCCACCATGGACCAACTCTCCTCCTTTTCAAACACAACACACCACCATGGACCAACTCTCCTCCTTTCAAACACAACACACCACCATGGACCAACTCTCCTCCTTTCAAACACAACACACCACCATGGACCAACTCTCCTCCTTTTCAAACACAACACCCCACCATGGACCAACTCTCCTCCTTTCAAACACAACACCCCACCATGGACCAACTCTCCTCCTTTTCAAACACAACACACCACCATGGACCAACTCTCCTCCTTTTCAAACACAACACACCACCATGGACCAACTCTCCTCCTTTTCAAACACAACACCCCACCATGGACCAACTCTCCTCCTTTTCAAACACAACACCCCACCATGGACCAACTCTCCTTCTTTTCAAACACAACACCCCACCATGGACCAACTCTCCTCCTTTCAAACACAACACCCCACCATGGACCAACTCTCCTCCTTTCAAACACAACACCCCACCATGGACCAACTCTCTTCCTTTACAGTGGGAAATCTCGCAACAGCATGCTCGTTAATAATTTAACTGAACATGCAAAAAAGATTTGTTGAATAATTAAGGCGGGTTTTAACTAAGTAAAGAGAACACATGAGAGAGACTGGAGTTCTGCTAAAAGAGCCGCAACCGTCAGCATTGAGAGGGCGAGATTTTAAAAAATGTTACCATTTACAAAATGCCGAGAACTGATCACTTACAAAAGGATCACAGTTTTAAAAACAGATGTGGATATTAAGGTGGAGCTGAAAAAATCGGGGTGTCAAGTACAGAAGGCCAGAGTGACCCCTCAGTTATACAAGAAATGCAAAGTGATTCTCCTTCTCCTCAAAGTTCTACAGAGGAAGAACTGCATCACATGGACACGTCACACAGCAAGGTAGTAATGAGAGCTGATGTGCTTCTACACAGCAGGAAAGAGAACCGAAGAAAGAGACAGAGAGATGGAGGGAGAGATAGAGAGGGAGAGGGAGAGAGACAGGGAGAGGGAGAGAGACAGAGAGTGGGAGAGAGAGAGAGAGAAAGAGCGATACATAGAGAGAGAGTGAGAGAGGTAAGAAAGGTTGGAGAATATCAAAAGGTTTAACAACAGCAATGGTGTTTTGGGATGAGTAGTGCTTGTCTGTCTGCTAAAAATCCACACACCAGAAAAACCATTAATGTGGTTGGTCCAGGTTAGTGGATGAATATTCATGAAGTGTGTATTTAAATGCAGAAACACGGCCCGGAGACCCAGCCCCTCTTCTCGTTTCCCCTGAATTGTAATGAGCGACTGTACTGTATCAACACCCAGACCGGGGGCCCCACGGCAACACAGTGGAACACACGTAGCACGAGATGGCAGAGGGCATCTTTCATGCCAGGCCTGGTGACTTTAACAAAAAAGCATCATATGGAAACCCAGCTTTTGGAAAAGCACAACGGGGACGCCGTCCGCACTGAGTCTGTACGTGGATTAAAGTGACCTGCTGGCGGGCGGCTCGCGGTGCTTCAACGTGGCCATCCCTACAGTACATGCTAATACTGGCCAAAGCCAATCCAATTTCAAACCCTGACCCGTAGCAAGAAGAGACTCAGAAACACAGCTAACCAGATATGAGTGTCCTATTAATGTTCACTACTACACCTGCCCTGTCCCTCTGTCCCTCTGTCCCTCTGCTGTGTCCTTCCCCTTAGGCCTGCAGCACGGTGTGCAACTTCACTTTCTGTTACTTTGTTAAATCTGCACAATCCAGCAGACATGACACACCGACATCTGCTGCAGAGGGTGAACAAAGTCTACATATGTTTGTCATATAACATTTATGAAATAAAAACACATTTACAAAGCCCGTCTAAAAGAATGTGATGTGCCCTGGGTTTTCATCGTTCAGGTATTCATGGTTTAATTATGCTTGGTTTGTGATTAAGTATCACCTGTAAGTAAGCTGGTTTAAGTATGCTTGGTTCGTGATTAAGTATCACCTGTAAGTAAGCTGGTTTAAGTATGCTTGGTTTGTGATTAAGTATCACCTGTAAGTAAGCTCAAAATGTACATTCTATTTTCAGTCATCTTTAGATGGTTTCTCCTTTTCCCCGAAAATCACACAATTACAGCCAAGTAAAAATATATTTAAATGATATTAGAGAATAATTTTGCATTGCCCAGTTGATCATTAATGACTGCACTAATATTTTGTTAGATTTAAGACTTAGATTTAAGGTTGCCTCTATATAATTTGAAGATTAAAAAAGAATTACTTCAAAAATAATGATGTTCATAAAGTGGTTTAGACTGTTCCTTTTTAATCAATAATATTCAAATGAAACATAAACTAGAGGCAGCCACGTTACGTTATTGGTTAGAGCTCACAACTGAGTGTTTCTTGATCCAAAAATAATTACGACGTAAGGCAGTTTTTTTATTTAAATAGTTAAATCTCTTACCTTTCTATGATGTCCATACTGTGAGAAGACAAAAAGAAAAGCAAGAAAACATTATTCCAACTTTAAGTTCGCATGTTAACAAAACGCATGCATGCTTCATATTAACTAATTGTATTATTGTATAGATTAAATTAAAAACAACACGTAAACAAAATGGCTACGATAATTTATATTTTCTGGCAAAATAAAAATCAGATTAAAAAAATAATAATAGTGCAGGGTGTGTCAAATAATTGGACATTAAAATTCAAAGGAAAAAACAGAAGCATGCGGCGTGTTTCTAATATTCTATGTAAATTAAAATGTGTGTCCATGCGTATACCTAGTAGCCTACACCTGATGAAATAGTACTTGAATTAGATATAAATATCGTTTTTTGTTTTACTGGCTGCAGTTGGCAAATCCACTGTATTTGTTTCAAGAAAAAAACTAAAGTATTTGGTGTGGACAGTAACTTGCGGAGGCATTCCTTTTTCATTCCTAAAAAAATACGTCATAGGACAGCGAGCAGTCATGTGCAACTGGAGAAAAGAGAAACCCGCTACTTGGACGTATTTTTGCCATTTTGTCCAATTCCTGGATATAGAAAAAAACTGTAAAATAAGCGATTTATTTAACCGTAATATCCTCAAAAAACATAAATACGTAAATGCATTATTCGATAAGGGTTTTTATAGATATACATCGACACAGACGCGCGGGTTTTCCAGTTTTAAAGTTCAATATTTCGCTATTTTAATTACTTTATAGTATAATATTTTGAGGAAGTCGCTCAATAAAATGTACAATGATTTATTTAAAATATGATTTAATATAGGCAACTGTATATATTTCAGTGTTTATGTGGCTATGTAGCGGAACGGCTCTATTAAATAGAAAACCAAGGATTTTACCTGGACTACTACGTTCAGGGAAATTAACGTACAACAAACATACCTTAAGTTAGCGCAGCTATTATTAAATTGGTCTACTGAAGGCAGTTATTCAACCGCAAAGGCTGAAATACTCATTTCAGTCCTGTCGGTCTACATTTTATTGCTACCTAACCGCCCGTGTCCAATTATTTCTGCTTCCCAGTGGTATAAGGCACATGCCATCTTGCGGTGTCCCGTGGAAAATGATAAGAAACGGCGTGGCTAAATGGCGAGGTCTCGGTGTCCCGCACAGTAAGTTCAGCAGGTGCTGTGACAACTGGTGGCGGCTACAGGGCGACCAAAGGCCGCTGTTATTTTTTGTAAGCCTATTTGTAGATGAGGTTAGCTACTTGTTAGCTCAGACGGCCGCAATCATTTTTGATATGTGAAGTGCACGCGCGACAGACTGGGAGAGGGAATTTCGAGTGACCCTCTTGCAATTATTCAAACACACGTGTTAGCAGATAAATATCGGCTAAAATGCATTAAAAAGCATTTTATTTCAGCTACAAGCGCATTAGCCTATCATGACCACATCTACGCTCGAAGCCATCCATGTTTTCAGGACAGATATTGAATGGTTACATTTATCCATCATTTAGCCTACACGTGCATGTGCAAACATATAGAAACAATGTTACACACATTTTGCTGCAGGCCCCTTTCAACAAAAGCCGCCTCGTTTATGTGTCACTAATACGCCATATTATAAGTATTAAGCTTGGATTCTGGCACATGTCCAGTCCTGATGTCTCATACGAGCCTAATTAAGATTTTAAGGACCGTTTAAGCCGCCCGTAGATACAGAAGTGCATTAGTAGCCAGGTCTTCCCTTCAGACAGAAACTCGGGTTCATGGATTTAACTCGGAGAAGATGAGACACAACGCGGATAGATGATTTATGGACGCCAAAACCGTCGAGGGGAAGTATCTGGGTAACTCCGATGAATGCAATCGCGTTCCTCCAGATACCCTCTTCTCCCCAACCCCCACCCGACCAAAATATATCTCCTCCGCTTTGTCTTTGGAGAACTTGTCTTTAGAAGTTCGATAAACAAGTTTAATAATACACTGAGTTCACAATAAAACAAAGGGTTCTTCTTTCGCCACTGGGGAGTTCTACAGTACAGAACTCATCGAGTCCCTAATGGCTTAATTAGCAATTTGATCCTTTAAATTAGTTTATTGAAAGAAACGCAACTTTTATTCCGAGCCACATAATCAGAATTCCTAATAGCCCAGAAGAATAGAAAACATACAAGCTCATATATTTGAAGTTTTCCTTTGTACTAAAGTGTCAGGTTAGGCAATAAAATTTACCAGCATAACAATTTGTTGCCAATTACTTCACACAGGGGGTTGTGGGAAATGTGTCTTCAGATTCAACTTTTCAAAAATATTTATTATGCCGTGATTTTCCTCTCCTTTAGAAACGAATGATAATATACAACATCTGAGGGGGATTTGTCCATGATTTTCAACATATATTTAATTGAGTATTCAAAGCATGTGTAAATTATCTCAGAAAATCGTCGAAATAGCCAGGGTCTACTGAAATCATGAAATCATTAACCTTGTGAGTTAATGTTATTGTGATTATTATCAGTGAATTTGTGTCTACCGCAAAACACAGAAAATTCACACTGTAAAAGCATACACCGTAAAATGTTCAGTGTTCATTTTACTAGAGTCCGATACGGACAAAGTCATAAGCCGTGTAAAATCAGGCTACTCGAGTAGTACATTAATACTGAACAGTTTCTTGTGTACTAAGTTTTATTTACCAGATTGATAATAGGTTATATTTTTTTGATTTAGGCGAAATGTCTTGGAGCAATTACCAATCAATAGGCTATACTGTATATTGTTTTCGTCCAGTTTATCCAATGCCGTCATAGTTCGGCTACTGGCACTAACAGAAAACGCACGAAACGCTTGATACGAGGCTTAAACTTCTGCGATATAGTCTAGGCTACCGATTAAAACTTAGCATCATGTTAGGCTTTTCGTTATTTATTATACAAATGTAGTTTTTAGCGAATGGCCTTGTGCTTCAGGACTTTCCAGACGTGGAGTTTGCTGGAGAGTTAAACAAGCCCCATTCAAAACCTGAACCGAACCTGATGTCCAGAACTCAACCCGCAATTTCATGCTGCAGTTTGAAATATAGAACACACGATGGTAATTAAAAGGGCTGTGCGTATTCACTTTTCTGTCCACCAATATATGGCGTTGACGATGATTACATATTGGCACGCGTTTAAATATCCGAAGGAAACCCCATTCACCCTTAACATCAATTTGGCAGGCTGTATTCGTTTAACTTTGTAGGAAATTAAATTAAGCCTATTTTAAACTAATGTAGCCTAATTTAATACAAGTTTAATTATATTCTTAAATGTCTTGTATCCATTTTTTCAACATCATATTACATAACCCAGTAGCAATAGTGCAGAGACCATTCTCCTTGTGTAATTAGCCAGTTGTAGCATGTAGCCTACCTAGTGATTATACTTGTTTGATTTCATTAAAAATATTTAGTAGGCTATCAAGTACATGGCAACCATTTTCCTTAAATACAGTCTTTTACCTTTGAGGACGAATTAATTTTTTCAACCAGTTGTTTAATCTTGGTAATTTGTGTTATTGCTGACAACAATGTGCTCACGATTCAAGACTCAGGAATGCCCAGCGTTTGAGCAGGTTTGGTGTTATTGCGCCCTCTAGTGTGTGTATGTACGTATATCTTCAAGCTTCATGCATCGTTTATCGCTGGCAGCTAACGAAATGAAAACAAGAAAAACGGTTCGCCTGTTTTTCACATATTTTGTTGGAAGCCGAGCATTCACGTGCCCAAATCCCGTATTATCGGCCTTCTTATATTCCAGATAATTTCTTTTTTACTTTTGTGGTTGAAATTATTTAATTTAAATGGAATTTATTTAACTGAATAGTAAAATTATTCACAAATTGAATTGGCAAAAGTATAGAAGCATTTCCAAACATTTTTAATTAAAATAAATTGAGTGTACATACAAATATAAACCCAAATATAAATCCTAGAGGGCCGCTGCCTGTCTCTACTGGTTTTTGATGTGTTGCTGCATTTAAGTGCTTCATTTAAGTCATTGATTGGCTAAAGAGTCTGCATACCTTGTTTCCGAGGCCTAAATTGACTGCTAATTGAAATGAGCAGAGACTGCGACCCCCCAGGGGTTCATTCCAATTGCTTATTTGCACTCCCTGCATCCTTTCATCGCATCCTTTCCTCGCTCCTTAGCTCCACCCAACAGAGGACACGAGGAAAGGATGCAAGGATCAGATAGCTAAGAGGACGGAGGGAATTGAGGCAACATGCATTCGGCAAATGGAACGTCCTTGCTCAATCAAGCGTCTGCATCATATTATACGTACGTGCTTAACTAGAGTATTTTTCATGAATAAACGTGGTTATTTTGTTAGTTGTAAAAAATGAGTGTCATTGTGGATTCGCGATTTATAATAAATGGAGAGGAACAGTAAAATTGCATTTGTTTAGGGGTGTGCCTGTGACGTGGCAGATGTGGAGAGTGGTGGATAATTTATATTCGGAGTTCCGAGTTCCGAGAAAAGGCTTCCGCAAAGGCTACACTTGTGTTTCCTCACTGAAGCACCCTCCGGGAGCCTCCTAGTTCCCCACTCTTTGCTTCTCCGAGGAGCATTTAGCGGTTTGGAATGTCCTTAAAGATGGCGAACCTCAATCGATTTTTGGGTCAGGTGAGGACCGAGGAGATGAGGACGGATAAAATAAGCGATTGGAATGAACCCCAGAGGACTGGAGTTTAGGACCCCTGGCTAAAGCTGAATTAGCCAGTGTAGCATCTCATATCAGGCATGGATAAGTGCAAGCAAAATATTTTTAATAAAATGGCTAATACTCATATGAATATTACAATGATCATTTAGGTTAATTGCACATACAGTGCCCTCCACAATTATTGGCACCCCTGGTAAAGATGAGTAAAAAGGGTTATAAGAAATTCACCGTTTGGTGAATTAGCTTAATCTCACACTGAAAAAATAAGAAAAATCCATCTTTTATTTGAAGTAACTTTATTCTGAGAAAAAAAAATCCCTCATCAATAAATAATTATTTTTAACAAAACCACGTTATTATTGGACACCCCTGCATTTAATACTTTGTATAACCTCCCTTTGTCAATAAAACAGCACTGAGTCTTCTAAGGTTGGAGAATACAGAGCAAGGAATCTGAGACCATTCCTCTTTACAGAATCTCTCCAGATCATCCAGAGTCCTAGGTCCTCTCTTGTGCACTCTCCTCTTCAGCTCAGCCCACAGGTTTGTAATGGGGTTTAGGTCAGGGGACTGAGATGGCCATAGCAGAAGCTTGATTTTGTGTACAGTTAACCATTTTTGTGTTGATTTGGACATATGTTTTGGATCATTGTCCTGCTGAGAGATCCAACGACGACCCAGTTTTAATTTCCTGGCAGAGGCAATCAGATTCAGATTTAAATTTTTCTGGTATTTCATGGAGTTCATGATGCCATGTACTCTAACAAGGTTCCCAGGGCCTTTGGAGGAAAAACAGCCCCACAACATAACAGAACCTCCATCATACTTAACAGTGGGGATCAGGTTATTTTCGGTATAGCCATTCTTCTTTTTACACCAAACCCACTTTGAGTGTTAGTTGCCAAAAAGCTAAATTTTTGTTTCATCTGACCATAGAACACGGTTCCAGTTAAAGTTCCAGTAGTGCTTAGCAAACTCCAGGCGCTTACATTTGTGACAGGAAAGGCTTTCTTCTGGCATGTATTCCAAATAATTTGTTGGCATGGAGGTGACGTCTAATGGTAGTTTTGGAAACTTGATGACCCCAAGATGCAACTTTCTTCTGTAATTCTCCAACAGTGATCTTTGGGAATTTTTTAGCCTCTCTTACCATCCTCCTCACTGTGCGTGGGGGCGAAATAAACCTGGGTCCTCTTCCAGGCAAGTTTGTAACAATTCCAGTTGCTTTGAACTTTTGAAGTATTGCCCTAATGGTAGATATGGGCATTTTTAGGTGAGTAGCTATTTTTTATAGTCATTCCCTGACTTATGAAGCTCAACACACTATTCCCTCATTTGATTTGTGTGTTCTCTTATCTTTTCCATGTTGATGTATGAATAAAGGAATATGGCCTCTGTGTCACCTCATATTTATACCCCAGTGAAACAGGAAGTCATAAATTACTGCTTGAAAGTTCCTAAAAACTCTGATCAACTTTCAAATGGAAAATATAAATGGAAAAAATGCTTCAGTTACATTTTGTTCATAAGAATTTCTAGGGGTGCCAATAATTGCGGCACACATGGTTTTGTTAAAAATAATGATTTCTTGATGAGGGATTTTGTTTTCTCAGAATAAATTTACTTCAATTAAAGGTTGGATCTTTCTAATTTTTTTAATTCTGAGATTAAGCTAATTCACCAAATGGTGAATTTTTTATAACCCTTTTTACTTATCTTTACCAGGGGTGCCAATAATTGTGGAGGGCACTGTACATGTGGCAAATCAGTTTAATTTATATATGCATGAATGCTGCTTGTCAAGGCGAGTTATTCTATTTTCTTTAAAACTTTATTATAAAGATATGTCCTCATTACAAGATAAACAATACGTGATCATATGCCCACAAAAAGCTGGTCATGCTTATTAATATATGTACTAATGTGTGATGGTGTCCACTGTAAGTCATAAATCAAATGAAGCTCCAAACAGTGAAATGTTGCAAGTGTTAGCCTATTAGACATATATTATAGTGTAAACTGCCTTAAATTACCTGTCGAGTAAGTAATTGAAGGATTCTCATAAACTTTGAATGGGCCAGAATCATGTGACTAAGTACCATATACCTCCAATCCTCACTTGGGCCTACATTTGAATTTAAGCACTCTGTTTTGTCCAATTTTGGAATTCCAATTGCTTTTTAAATTTGTCATTCAAAATTAATCTCAAGATGAAATACACAAAAATTTAACTGTAGATCTGTGTATTTTTATTATGCGATGTCTGTAGACTGCCTCATAGTGGAATTCCTCTTATTTAACTAATCAAGTTTCCCTTGATCTCCCATCGTGATACATATATATTTTACTCTTTATGCCAGTGGTTCCCAAACCTGTTCCTGGAGGTTTTCACTCCAAACCTAACAAAGCACACCTCATTCAACAGCTACAGATCTAATTGAGCTGCTAATTAGTAAAATTAGGTGTGCCAAGTAGGGTTGAAATAAAAACCTACAGGACAGCAGATCTCCAGGAACAGGGTAGGGGACCACTGCTTTATGTATTTGACATTTCTTTCAATGTAAAAAATCTAAATGGCAGAATTCTTATCAAATAACTCATAACAAACACAATAATACTTAGAGGGGTCAAAGCTCTGTTGGAGAGGTATTTTGACTGAAATATTTATTATAACATTAAAATTATGTCTTTGTTGTGTAAGATATTCAGGCACATTGTAGAGCAAAGAACAAACTGTTTTAAATTCACCGAGCACTCACTCTACGTGATGAAAATCTCACAATTGAATCTCCAAAAAACAACCACTAGAGGGCAGCTAATAACAATAAACCAGTATGAGCCGCAAAACGTTGGGATTCTTCACTGGGGGTTTGGCATTATTAAAATTTTAGTGTATGTTTTTAAATGGTCCAGACAGTAATAGAAGGATATTTTCAACAGTATGTTTGATACAGTATGATACAGAAGGATACAGTATGTTTGATACAGTATGATACAGAAGGATACACTATGTTTGATACAGTATGATAGAGAAGGATACAGTATGTTTGATACAGTATGATACAGAAGAATACATTATGTTTGATACAGTATGATACAGAAGGATACAGTATGATACAGAAGGATACAGTATGTTTGATACAGTATGATAGAGAAGGATACAGTATGTTTGATACAGTATGATACAGAAGAATACACTATGTTTGATACAGTATGACACAGAAGGATACAGTATGATACAGAAGAATACACTATGTTTGATACAGTATGATACAGAAGAATACACTATGTTTGATACAGTATGATACAGAAGGATACAGTATGTTTGATATAGTATGATACAGAAGGATACAGTATGTTTGATACAGTATGATACAGAAGGATACAGTATGTTTGATACAGTATGATAGAGAAGGATACAGTATGTTTGATACAGTATGATACAGAAGAATACATTATGTTTGATACAGTATGATACAGAAGGATACAGTATGATACAGAAGGATACAGTATGTTTGATACAGTATGATAGAGAAGGATACATTATGTTTGATACAGAAGGATACAGTATGTTTGATACAGTATGATACAGGAGGATACACTATGTTTGATACAGTATGATACAGAAGGATACAGTATGTTTGATACAGTATGATACAGAAGGATACAGTATTTTTTATACAGTATGATACAGGAGGATACACTATGTTTGATACAGTATGATACAGAAGGATACAATATGATACAGAAGGATACAGTATGTGGAAAAGTTTCTGATGGCCTATATTTATATATGAACGTCATCATATTTATGAGGCATGCTGGGTATTTTACACTGAGTGGTACACACAGCAGGTTCTTTCTTTGTGGAAACTAAGACATAACAAAGTTTCCAATTTCACAGTTTTTTATATTTGTTTGTACTGCAATTGGTTTTGAATGATCACCTTTCTTTACCCAGTCTGAGCTTAAATAATGACATGGTGATGTTTTAGAAACATATGCCATATCAAAACAGGAGGCACACATGTGATTGATGGCTGTGGAGGGTCTGTTACTCAATTGCTTTTTGTCAGAGGGTGAAGAATGTCCCGTCTGAAGGACAGAAGGATGTCTTATTCCATCCCTCTTATGAAGCAAGGCTATGATCAGGAGGTCATAGTTATAACAGGCTGTGGGATTTAAATATTATCCAATCCAAAATGGCATCCTAAATGCATGTAAATGTGTTTACACACACATACACATACACACACAACGGCACACACACACACATACAACGAGACACAGACACAATGACACACACACACGCACACACATACACACATATACACACACACATAAATCCATGAGGACTGGTAACGAATTTGCCTTGAAAATGACATTGGGGATTTTTCCCTAGTTCCAATGGCAGTGTAGACAGACATTTTATATGAATAACTATGGAGGTTTAGCTGCTTTCTACTTATAAGTACAACCAGATTTTAATAAACAATGATTTTATTTGACTATAGGACATTCTTTTTTTTTAGAAAGTTATAAATGCTTTGCCAAAATTGGACATATTGCATAATTATGGCCATGATTGAATATGATCCCTGTTCCCTGCCCCCTGTCTACTGAAACCCCTGTCTACTATGTGCCCTGTCCCCTCACTTTGTAAGCAGTGTGTGAAAGAAATTCCGCAAAACTCTTTCCAAACTAGCGAAGAAGTACTTCATAATATTTTTATTTTTTAGTTTTATTGAGAATATCAATCAGTTTACATATGACAATGATTACAAAGTGTAGTTTTTACTTCCGGTTTACTACCCAAAATTGTCGGATGAGTGCAGAGTTCTGTGGATGAGTGTGCTCCTGAATACCCTCAACAAAACCCTGGAAATAAGGGTTTCATCCTGGGATTTTAACTGCCCCCATTTGTGAGACAAAGTCGCCCACTCAAAAATCTTTTGACAAAGTTGACAAAATATGCGCCGTCAGAGGGGTGAAGGGATCATATTCTGTCACGGCCTATGTATTTTTTGGAATGTGTTGACAGTTTAAAAATGTAACCACTAGGTGGCGATAGAGTTTGTAGGTCTACTGCTTCTTTCCAAGAGGCAATGGAATAAGACTACAATTCAATCCTGCTTTTGTTCAGAGTATTTGCTTTCATTACACCAAATTCTTAAATTAGCCATGAAATCCAAACCCATTGACTAAGCACAAAGCTGCGCTGGATGTTAGTGGTGAACGGGAGGCTGTGTTGGAGGATAATAGGCTACATGGTTTGGCTGCCTACCGGACTTTTTCTTAAACAAAAAATTTAATCTGAAACCAATTATAGCAGAGATCTGAGACAGAACATTACCTCATATCCAAAACCTAGACTTATTTAGGCTAAGTTGATAGCTCCCATGTTGGATTTGTGTTGGAGAGAAAGTGTATATTGCATTT
This sequence comes from Ilyophis sp. 1 JC-2022, assembly GCA_022702515.1. NCBI lineage: Eukaryota > Metazoa > Chordata > Actinopteri > Anguilliformes > Synaphobranchidae > Ilyophis > Ilyophis sp. 1 JC-2022. The sequence continues at coordinate 65,576,030 of CM040396.1, read as the reverse complement.
ATGTTGGAATTGGCTTTGCCTATATTTACAGGTGTTGTTGAAAGTATCATTCATTAGAATTTATTTGCAATGATGGAGTCACATAGCCAAGTATGTTGCAAATGTTCACAAATTAGTTAATTATATAACTATAACTAATTAGTTTCAGCGACAGTATATACTTAACTCGTGTAGTTTTCCTCGCTACAATGAAACGTTTTAAACTTCTCAATGTGATGTAATGTAGAAAATGGTATGTAAATATGTTATCTGTGTCTGGCATAGTTAATAAAATTCACTCCATTTTGTCATAGGGGTTTTCACTTTATAAAGTAGCCTTTGCACATTTCCCACTGTCTGCACTCTCATTGGTCAGCTGTTTCCAAGCAGGAGAAACTGTATCTTATTCATACCTATGCCACAGACCCAGACCAGCTCTACCAGGTGTGTGAGCTCTATCAGGTTTGCCAGCTCTGCCAGGTATCCCAGCTCTACCAGGTGTGCCAGCTGTACCAGGTGTGCCAGCTCTGCCAGGTGTCCCAGCTCTACCAGGTGTGCCAGCTGTACCAGGTGTGCCAGCTCTGCCAGGTGTCCCAGCTCTACCAGGGCTGAGGTATCCCCATGGCAACGGGGGTCTGAATGAGGGCCGCTGTACAGATCAATGCAAGGCATCTACAGGCTCCTGGATCTCATTACAAGCTGATAATAACCCCAGCCAAGGCCTCTTCAGTAGAATAGGTACAGGGTATGGCTTGTTCAGACAAAAAGGCTTGTTGACTGGATGTACTCCATGTGTTGGTGATGCCCTTCATTCCTTCTATACAGTCCTATTTGAATGCCCAGTTGCCCTCAAGACGTTTTCCCGAGTTTAAATTCATTATTAAGAGTCATTGCAAACCTTGTCTTCGGTCATCAATGAATAGCGCGGCTAAACAACTTGACTTGGCACCTCCTCCGCAACAAAGCCAGCAAATGTAGAATTATAGCTAAGCTACATTTTTCATGCCCGCCGTGGCAATGGTACATAATGTGATCACTAAAGGTGTTGTCTTGGAAGGCACACTCTCAATCAAAATCAGCTTCTGTTTTCTCGAGGTCATCAACTCAGTAGCCTTCCATTCAAACCGCCTTTCTCTACCATGAACAATACCCCCACCCCCATACTGCCATACCCCCACCCCCATACCGCCATACCCCCACCCCCATACCGCCATACGCCCACCCTCATACCGCCACCCCCATACCGCAATACCCCCACCCCATACTGCCATACGCCCACCCCATACTGCCATACGCCCACTCCCATACCCCCACCCCCATACCGCCATACCCCCACCCCCATACCGCCATACCCCCACCCCCATACTGCCATACCCCCACCCCCATACCGCCGTAGCCCCACCCCCATACTGCCATACCCCCACCCCCTTACTGCCATACCCCCACCCCATACCGCCGTAGCCCCACCCCCATACTGCCATACCCCCACCCCCATACCGCCATACCCCCACCCCCATACCGCCATACCCCCACCCCCATACCGCCATACGCCCACCCTCATACCGCCACCCCCATACCGCAATACCCCCACCCCATACTGCCATACGCCCACCCCATACTGCCATACGCCCACTCCCATACCCCCACCCCCATACCGCCGTAGCCCCACCCCCATACTGCCATACCCCCACCCCCTTACTGCCATACCCCCACCCCCATACCGCCATACCTCCACCCGCATACCGCCATACCCCCACCCCCATACTGCCATACCCCACCCCATACCGCCGTAGCCCCACCCCCATACTGCCATACCCCCACCCCCATACCGCCATACCTCCACCCCCATACCGCCATACCCCCACCCCCACCCCAAAACCTAGGCCATTTTTTCCACCCTGTGGTAACAGTGTGGCACCTCTGTGTGCTGCAGTCATTCTAGCTCTGTGACCCCCTAATCACACGCTGGGTCACTTTACCCCTGACAACCTGTAACCATCGCTGTTACCTCAAGGTGCTTTCATAACATCGCTACAATGTTGCAAAAAAGGTCAGTTGATGTTAATAGTTCTGTGACAGCCCTGAGGTTTGTTTCCTATTCCCATTTGTGTATAGAGATTTGGATTATCGAGTTTGTTGACCTTTATATGAATTTTCATGATAAATTCAGAAAGTGTGAAAAGAAACATTGTGATTTGCATTGACATAAATCAAACATCACATCTGTTGATGCCTTTGTTCTCTGGTAAGTTATCTTCAGCCTGAAAGACCTTTGCTTGCCTTGTGTTCCTGACATAAAGGGTGCACAGTTTCATTGTCTAAAAAGGGAGACATTGTTTACTATGGAAATGCGCATGTCGTTGAAGCTTGAAACTGATTATAAGTTTACTTTATATCAATAAATATATGCATATGAATAAACTCATGGTAAAGTGTTTAGTTGGATGTTATTGGTTGCATTAGCTGAGTTGATTGATTGTCTGTTGTTCTGTACCAGATCTAGGGCCTGTCCCTTTTTCAAAGCTCTCATATAGGCTACAGCTTCCTGAGGCTATCACAAGTCCAGTTTATTATCCTCCTACAGAAACAATCATTTGACCTCTATTTAACCAGGGAGGACAACTGAAACTCAATTTCCTTTTACAGCGAAGACCTGGGGTCTCAGCGTGAGTGAGGACTGCAAGGGATTGTGTAGCCAATTAGATGTGATGGATGATTGTGTAGCCAATCAAATGTAGGGGTGTTTGTGTAGCCAATCAGAAGATGGGGGTGATTGTGAAGCCAATCAGAAGTAGGGGGTGATTGTGAAGCCTATGAGAAGTAAGGGTGATTGTTTAGCCAATTGGAAATAGGGGGTGATTGTGTAGCCAATCAGAAGTAGGAGTGATTGTTTAGACCAGGGGTGGCCAATTCCAGGCCTCGCGGGCCGGTGTGTATGCAGGTTTTTACTGCCACCAGTTACCACGGTTCAATCAGCTAATTAGTCATACACACAATCACCGATTCACTTGTAAATTACAGAACGATAAAATGCTACAATACACGCATTGACGCATACCGGCACAAGAACATTCATCAGCTGCTTTTCATATCGCGGATATGTAGATTAAAATATCAGATCGTGTAAACGATTGGGCTAATTAAATAATTGTTAACTGGCGGCAGCAAAAACCTGCATACACACCGGCCCGCGAGGCCTGGAATTGGCCACCCCTGGTTTAGACAATCAGAAGTAGGGGTGATTGTTTAGCCAATCAACTGTAGGGGGTGATTGTGCAGCTAACCAGAAGTAGAGGATGATTGTGAAGCCAATCAGACGTTGGGGGTGATTGTGTAGCCAATCAGAAGTATGGGTGATTATGTAGCCAATCAGAAGTAGGGAGGATTGTTTAGCCAATCAGAAGTAGGGGTGAAAATTTTAATTTATTTGGTCTTTCATTCTGGCAAAGAAAATTTCTGTTCTCAGTAGCTCACAAAGCCTGTTACGGCCTTTTAGACTGAGCTGACAATCAGCATAGGTCTTTCATGTCATCAAATGTAGACTGTGTGCCATTACACTGCTGTTTACACACCTGATAGTGACAGTACAGGCCTGTGTGTACTTTATTCCAGCATATTGCATAGGCTGAGCTATGTCTCATAAGTGCCAGTGTTTTATTATGTGCTGCAAGAGGAACTAAGCCAAAAGTATATATTTTGACAGCTGTAAATCCATTACATAAAGAGGGTTAAAGCTTGCTGACCTTTGACACTGCTGATGACATCAGGATGATATATTTCCTGGAGACATGGCACATCAATATAAGACGCCCTTCACTGACGAAGCCTGCTCTTTCTTAATCCGAAACGACAGTTTTACAAGTTGCGATAATTCAATTTCCTGACTTGGATTTAGATCATTTGGGACCAGCTTCAGTGTATCCCACCCAAAAAAATTTTTTGTGGGAGGGCTTTTAAAAACAGCACAGTCCTTCCACCAACCCAGATCTGTGAGGTCATGAGCAATGAAAATACAATGATGATGCAATGAACAACCAATTCCTGAACACACTAGGAGAGTCTTTCCGGGAGTTTCACAGATGATTCAAACTGAATTCACATTTAGCAGAGTGAATGCACAGTGTTCTCCACCCAGCGTGATTGGTTGAGATAGTGTCTGCCCAGAATTGGACCTCTTGATTGGTCAGCAGCCTATCAGATCGGCTGGTTGCTAAGCTGTTTCTGTTCTCAGATGTGCCGCTGCTGTTCTGTGTGGCTGCTGGTCCAATGAGAGAGAAAAGGCCAAAGGTGTCCGTGTATAATATCCCTGCTCTTCAGCTCATTCAGCGGCCAGACGGACTGACTGACTGACTCACTCACAGACTGAACCACTCACTCACAAACTGATTGACTGACTCAGTGACTGAATGACATCCTCGGTGAGTGAGTAAGTGACTGACTGACTGAGTTGATTTGTTGATTGATTGGTTCATTTATTTTTTGGGGGCCTATATTAGTTGATGTTGCTTTATTGTAGTTCAGGGCTATGATTCTGGAGAACCTCAGTCTAATTTAAAGCCTTCCTTCATGCCCGAAGCTGAGCGTTCCGTTAGTCTCACGATATTCTTCTATTAAATCTGATCACGGTTTATTTATGTCAGACAGTTAAACAATCACAGGAAATGAACCACAGCATGATACAATTGTGATTATATTTAGACTCTCCCTTATTGTGTATGTAGAGCCAATAAGCACATGTTGCCTATTGTTCTCTTTAAAACTGGATCTTTTGGGACATTTTAGTCATAATCAAATGTTTTTCGTTATTTAGCAAAAGAGCAATAGATTTAGGGGACAAATGAGAAAAATGTATCTCCCTGCTTTGGGAGGAAATTGTATAAATTCTGAATATATTTTAACAAGGTATTTGCTGTGTTTTTGTAGGATATGGTGTTAATTTAAGGGGCTGATGTGCTGCCTGAAATCTTTTCAGTTGAGCTGGCAGTACTGTCAGAGCTGCTCGGCAAAGCTTCCAGATGTTTCCATGTGAAAAATATTTTTAAATTCTCCCACTTCTCAACATTTTATCACGGCAAGTTTAATCGCAGTCCGAGGCAATTCTTGAACCATTGGAAAGCCCCACAATCTCCAGTTACTGCCTTTCAATTGCATTCCTCTCCTGGGAACAATATTGTCCTCCCTCCATTTCGGAGAGCATCTGCCTATCGGCAAGCTTGCGGACGAATATAATCTCCACCGCAGATTCAACCCTGTGCGAGATCAAAGCAAACAGCCAGAAAAGTCATTCTCAACCAGCTTTGGCATGATACATAAGAATATATAAAACCATTAGAAACTGTATTTAGTAGACTAAGATTTTCTTACTTTTCAATATCTGACTGTAAGTTCAATGGATATAATTAAAAAATAGTTGGTTGGTGGGGTTTTTTTTTCTCAATCAAAGCTTGCCATGTAATGGTGGCACACTGGTTGCCTGGTCATCACAGATGTCCGCCTAAAGACAGTCTCATCATGAATCAAAAACTGGGGTATGGTGTTTGTTCAAATTAAATGTTACTATTGTAATGGAAATGTAACAAATGTAATGTATTTATCTGTACACAGCCTGGCTAGCTTATGGTTCTTTGTAGCAAACTATATACAGACAGCATGAGGCTGACATATCTGAGTACAATCTCTTGGATTCTTTGAGTGTAATAAAATCTGAAGCTAGCCAAGGAGTATTTCAATTGGAAACAGCCTTGACCCAAAATAGACACTTGAAAACACTTGGAAAGGGTTGAAATACTGTACTCCTTAGCATTGTGTTGAGTGACTGATATAATTTAAAAGCTGGTTGGAAAATATATTTTGAGTTGCAATAACACTGGTAAAATTCATCCGTCCGTTTGTCCGTATGCCCGTCCACCCATCAATCAATCAATCAATCAATCAATCAATCAATCAAACATTGGGTGCAATTAACAACAATTTCTGGTGATCATATGATTATACTGTACCCAAGTTAATATGCTGTTTTGCAGAGTTGATAGCTTACATACACTGGCCATGAAAGACACAAAACTACAAACAAATACCCCTTCTAGTCACAGTTAACTGCCATGAGGGCACCAAAGTATTTTTGTACTTAATATATTATATTTAATTTGCTGGTGTGCTTCTCTCTTTTTTGTAAATGAACATGGTTCTGATGACCCAGTGAAATAAACCACGAGAGATGTTGGGACTCTCGCTGCTGGTTCTGTACCGGTTTAGTGAAGTATGCGGGAGGGAAGTTGATTTAGAAATTCAAAATAGCTGTAATTAGATTCACAAGTTTATCAGCTGGAGTGACGTCACGTCAGCATTTCTGGGAAATGACAGAGGAAGCTCTGCATGTGCGGTCTGTCCATTGGATTCTTTTCACAGCACTGTGCCTATTAGTGTTATTCAGAACAAGACAGAGAAGCTCTCTATGGTTTTTGCTTTACCTAACAATACCATCGACCAGTACACTCCCACTAGACCTGGATTCTATTCTGCAAAATCAGTTTTTTCTCTTAAATATAATAAGTCTTACTACTTTACTTTTTCTTACGTATCAGTTTTTGTTCATTTCAGTCACATGCCGAACTCAACATATTATGTAAAAGAAAAATAAGTCACTCACATTCTTTATTCAAAGTTAGAGAAGGCTTTAATTGTAATAGGACTGAATACAAGCCCAAATAACATAATGTGAATTACATTTTTAAAAACACCCAGCGATTGACAGGTATTAGTAAAATAGGTTTGATTTGCGGTTGTAAAATATAAAGGCAGTATAAGAGCACTTTGCAGTGAGGTTTGCTGAGCGAGTCGTTACAGACGGGGCCATGCTGCATTGTGTGGCCATGCGGTTTCCCTGACTGGCACGTTGGAAAACAACAGCCTCTATTATGAGCAGGCCAGCGCTTATAAAGAACATACCATTTCACAGGCATCCCTGCTCTCTGTTTGCAAATTATGAAAAATACCTCAGTGCAGCACGCTCATCCCAGGACTCGAGGGGGGTGGAGGTGGGGTTTTCTCAGTTCCAGTAACGAGCCTATTTATTGGTTGATCGTCTTATTTTTAAACATATTCAAATTTTCGGAACACAAAAATAACCCGTTAAGTAGGCTTAGTTGTTTAATTTAATAATCCCCAAGGCCATAACATTACTTAGCTTCACTTTTTGCAGAAAGACAGTAATTGATTGAATAAAGAACCTCACCTGTGGCTGTGCAGTGACAAAACACCTTTACCTGTGAAACAGGTGAACAGAGTTTTCCAAAATGATCGTCCATGCATTGAACAGCAGTGCTGAACTGATATACCCAAATCTGCCAAATGTATGTGTGCTGTCTAGCTATCCATTCTCTGCTGCTGAGAAGTTTACAGCAGGATTCTTACTCATGTGCCATTGCCAAGGAGTTCCCCAAGTGCCGGCTGTAGGTTAACTGGCCGATTACACACCTCTGTTTGGCCGAATACTTTTAAACATATATTTAAGGTTTGCTCATTTAGTAAAAATAAAAAGATTTCTCTCTGCCGCCAACACCCTAGTTAGCAACGTTTTTCACCTGGTTGGCTACTAATTTTTTTTGAAAAACCCTGATTACAGCTTTCTTGTACGACGTCAATGTTTCTCAACAGGTGTGCCATCAGAAGTTACCAGGTGTGGCGTGGAAAATTTGTAGATTCCACCACAATTGAACATATGCGTGACATTCTGTAACGCGTTAGTGATTAATGGGATAGAGCCATGGAAGTTTTTGATTGTAAAAAAGGGTACCTTCACAGAAAAAACATTGGGAAACACTACATGAAACAAATGTAGGCCTATGTCCTGTGTTTTAGTTCAGAAATACTGATGTACTTTTAATCCTTAGGTGTACTAATATTTTTTGGATAGTTAATGATTGTGCTGCTGTAATGTATACAGGAGAGGAAAGAATACAGCCGACAGGAATACAAAGCCAGCGATTTCAAAATATACACATTTATTTTAGAAAATGCAAAGCACACAAAGTATAAAACACAAATGAAATACAGAACTATGTCTGTCAATAAATACACACTTAAAATACTATTTCTGATAAATAAAGGATAAATATTTCATTTAAATTAATTGAATTGCATTTTAACCCCGATATCTTTTCACTTTTTTACCTACTTCCATTAATTTTCATTAAAACCGTTTCAATTCCATGACTTTGTTACACTCAATTTAAAAAGGCAAAACACAACTTCAGAATGAAAACATAACATTGTGGAAATTAATTTATAACAATATCAAAATACAATGTATTTTAAGTACAAAATGTGTGTTCATTACAGTGGATAAAAGGCCAATGACAAACACAGACAAATACACTAAGACAGAAATCACACTTATCCACGGTGCAGGGTTAGGAGAGGGGAACAGTAACAGTCCGTGAAACTCAGTTTCAACATTACCTGAATAAAAGTAATTTTAAAAAAACATTTAAATGTTTTCCTTTTAATCAGCATGCAATTTGAATGATTTTAACTAAATTCAAACATCACAAATTAAGAATTCAGATTGAAAATGAGGAAATGACAGATTGCTGCTACTTTCCACTTACCACATGCAATGGTCACGAGAAAATTACTGTCAATGTCTGAACTGTCACTCGGTTCATATTCGTTTCATAATTGCCCTGTCCTCAAGGAACAAAAACAAATGCTTATCTTCAATAAAAACCCATAAAATTACAGGATCAAAATGAACTGTATTCATTCAATTTGGTGCTCACCAAGTTGAGTCTGTTGAATATTCTAAGGTGTATACGTTATGCAATAGGGAAACAAATTATCAAATAGTTTTGCATCTTACATGTTTTTTCATTCTCTTTGATTGTTCAGAGTATGATTATGAACTCACTCAACTTTCCACTGCATACAAAATGTTCAATAAGAAACAAGCAAAATATTTTATCTAATAAAAATGGCTATACTCTAGTTCTGTTTCAAATTACTCTAAAGCTTTTGCTCTACATCTGTGATGTAAAAGAAATAAAATCAGTTTCTACAATGTAAATTAAAAATATATCATGTAAACAGTCAATGTACCGCACGCACGCACGCACGCACGCACGCAGGCACGCACACAAATTTATAGCACTCGACTCCATTCCAAAATCTATGCCATTAGATTATGTTTTACCATAAAGACTGGATGCCATTAGATTATGCTTCTCAGGTTAGGCTGGAGCAGTTTAAATGCTCACAAAACAAAGAGTTTATGAATTAATAAATGTAGGTTTTGCAGACAAATGCTAAATGAATACTAATGACTTCTTAAAAATGTAATTCTCAGGAGTAATACTGCTGCCCAATAAAATTCAGCATTGTATATTCACAAGTTCGGGGTCCAGTGACATGTAATTTTAAAAATAGTACCAGATTGGCCTACCCATAAATATTAACCCATAATACACTGCAGTTATCTGCCCCACAATCTGTGCTTCCAAAAGAGGAGGCAGGAGACCCCCATGTTATTATTTCTGTCTGTATGCAAAACTGTTCCACGCCTTCAGGACAATCAGTCATACCCAAGTACTGCACACCAAACTGAGCAAATCAACAATCTTTGTTCAATACAAGCAAGCATTTTGGCTTTAAGAATATTGGCTTCAAGCACTGTAATAGCTATTAGCCGCAGGGTCTCTGCATCAGTCCTATTAAGACTTAATTTCATGTATAACCACAGGAAAGCACCACACCCTCCCAAAACGGTAACACACACACACAAAGAAGAAATCTTTTGGTAAAACAAGCTCTGCTTATTTCCTTAGAATACAGGAAATCCCTGAAGAGTGCAGAAAGGCAAGGCCCAGCCTGTGCACACAGCCAATCAAAGCCCATCGTCCCATTTCAGCCTGCAAACACAGCCAAACAAAGCCCATCGCCCCATTCACTGCATCCACTGCCAAGCAAATATATATAATTTAAATATCACACATTTTCAGGGCTTAAACCTTATTCCTACCTTACTCAATAGTTCTCAAACATATAGGACTTGATGATTACTTGTGTTTTCATAGTCTCTGTACAGTTGTGTTAATCACAGTCAGGTATGAGTGCAGGTGGTTTCTTTCACAACAGAGTAAGGCAACAACCACTGCTACAATCAGGCTTACAGTTCACTGCTAGTGCTCAACAAGCTGGTCTGTGTACAAACAGCACTAATCAGGAGGGTTTTTGGAGAGGAGATTGCTCTTCCAAGATCAACCGGTCACACATGCAACTAACCATGCGATCAACAATCTAACCGAAGGCTTTGGACAGTCCAGGTGAAGTGAATGAAGGTAGTACTTCCTGTGCGAGGCCGTTACGGTAACGCACTGCGCTGGAGCTGATTGGCTGGAACCTGAGAGAGAGTGAGGCTCCAGTGAGGCACGAGCTGGGCCCAGGATGTGGAGTCCTCTACCGAATCCACTCTTCCTCAGACAGGCTGTCCCATCCCTCGTCTTCACTGCCATCCAGCTCCGGCAGATCTCCCCACAGCAACAAGTTCAGCCCTGCAAAAGGGTCCCATTACGCACCATTATTATCACGAGTGCGTGCATGTATACACATACATATCATACAAACATACATACATGCGCACACTCACACACCTCTAGTATTTGGAGGAATTTTATCTAACAGATTCATGAAGCAGATCAGTGTCAGAACAGCAAGCTAAAAATCTTAAATGGAAGCGAAGAACTAATCTAAGGTAAGTGCTACAGAAATGCAACAGTCACAGCACATAGAATACTGATGCTGCAGCTTGATTTCCAGACACTAGTCCAGGGATACTCAAATCTTTTAGTATTGCTGGTTTACATTCCTCCCCTCTAATCGGGGACTGATTTAAACCTGACACATCAGGTGAGTGTAATCTCTGGCCAATCCGTGACATTATTAGACTATGGACTATCAGGCAGAAGTGAGAACCAGCAGTACTACTGACCTTGAGGATCAGACTTGAGTACGCCTACTCTAGTCTGCATGGTGTAATTTGCTCCATTTTTGAGTTAGCATATTTTTTCCATAAATTGCTTGGTGCAACTTAATTTCTAATTTGCTTTATTGTATGTTTGACCAGCCCAGCAGAACACTGCTGAAAACCCTGATCAATGTAAAACACCCAAGGACTTAATGTTTATTTCAGCCTCAGATTAATGCACTGTTGAATCAGAGATGTAAGATTTTAACAGAAATTAATCATTTTTCCACTTTCAATGTAAAGCTTGCTATAGCACAATATAAACTACATTTAAAGCACAACTGAACTTTGGTAGAACTTTGGGTTGTGTAGTTACCTGGCCATGATATGAGTACAAATGATGATGAAATATGTTCATTAGTTTCTCTGTGCTCCCCTGGGGTGATAATCCAGAATAGGTTATTTGTTGCTCTCCATTCACTTATATAGGGCAGCTAAAATGGTCTCAAAATGACACTTCTAGCATGTATACGAACGCGAACAAATCGGATTCTGTCAATACAAACAATAACCAGTCCTCTTATGTATTTTTTCTTGTGTAATTTAAATTATTTATAAAAGTAATATTTTCTTCAATGTTGTTAGCAAACTACCAGAAAAGACTAGCAAAATGTCAGCAGGTTGGTTTGTTTACCATAGATATACACTACCAGGAACGCTTGCTTCTGTGGAAATTTGGACCAATTTGGTTTCTGACGCATCGGCGCATTAACGCCGTTTCCGGCGCAAGAATTACCTACCGGATCTACGTTCCACATAAAATGCAAAAAAGCCAATAAAAAATTATAAATACGTAAGAGGACTGGTTATTGTTTGTATTGAAAGAATACTCTGAGTTCGCGTTCATATATGTGCTAGAAGTGTCATTTTTGTGACCGTTTTAGCTGCCCTATAGAAGTGAATGGAAAGCGACAAATACCCTATTCTGGATTATCAGCCCAGGCGAGTACAGAGCAACTAACTAACATATTTCGCCACCATTTGGACTCATATCATGGCCAGGTAACTATACAACCCAAGGTTCTACCAGTCGAGTTGTGCTTTAACAGTTCAGTTGATAGAAAAAAGGTTATATCAAACTGTGTGTGTGTGTGTGTGTGTGTGTGTACTGCGGCTGGGGGTTTGTGTGTGTGCATTGCGGCCAGGTGTGTTGTGTGTGTGTGTGTGTGTGTGTATGTGTGTGTGCGCGTGTATGCGTTTGTGCATTGTGGCTGGGGGTCTGGGTAGGTTGCTTGGATGGGACAGAAATGGCTCTTCCTCACCAGATGAGTCAAGCCTGTTGACCATGGAGACGGCGTCACTGTTGAACATCCAGAAGTGACCATTGTTGCAGGAGAGCAAGCAGGGTTTGCATGGGGCCACCACATGATATCCCACCACATTACCACTGGAGCAGAGATAACAGAAACACCATGTCAGCACTGAACTGTGAGCATGCCTGAATGTACTAACACCAACACTGTCCGTACTCCCCCCCCCCCCCAACAAAGAGCAAACTAAAGCCAGAGTGAAAATCTGTTTACTACACCTTGCTTTTAAAGAGCACACAATGAAAGGCAGAGTTTTCAATTCTATTCAGTGTACAGGTTGAAACAATGGGTCCATATTTTAGCACACATTCTTCACAAACAGACAGAATTGCAGACTGCCACAGCAGTTTATACTATTGCAGCCCAATACAAGAAAGCAATGTTGGTTATATTGTGCTGTTCCTCAAAATGGCTTTAAAAACTTTGTCCTTGACTGTTTTAGCAGCGGCGGCAGTGTAGTATAATGGTTAAGGAACTGGGCTTGTAACCGAAAGGTTGCAGGTTCGATTCCCAGGTAGGACACTGCCGTTGTACCCTTGAGCAAGGTACTTAACCTGAATTGCTTCAGTATATATCCAGCTGTATGAATGGATACATGTAATAAGAAGTTGTGTAAGTCGCTCTGGATAAGAGCGTCTGCTAAATGCCTATAATGTAATGTTTTACCTCGTTCTATCATTTCAAGCACTCCCTCATCAACTGAGTCAAGAAATGTAAGCAGTTGTTTTTGACTTATACAACATGTGAGTTCTCAGTTCAAAAACAAAAAAAAAACGTTATCAGCAGAACAAAGGAAGGTAACATTTCCTGTGTTTTAAGTCAACTAGTCATAAATATCAGCCATTTTCATCTCTATCTCCAGAGAAGAATGCCAACCAACATTATTTATTTATTTATTACTGGGCAGTTAGTACTTTCATTAACTTCCAACGGGGACAAAGGATCACTCACTCCCTCCCTCCCTCGCTCCCTCGCTCCTTCGTTTGATTTAGGATATACTATCATTCCTACTAGCTCATCCAAAATTGCAGTACATGCGTTTATCTTAGCTGCAGTAATTATTTTCCACGCAAAGGTCCCTAATCAGGTAACAGATGCTCAAGATTTTCGGATTCGCACTATCAATGCTGTATTATACGCTGGTACTTACCATTTCAGACATGCGATGTCTCTTAGTTTGCATTTACAACTGTCCGTGGAGTAGCAACTTGCAACAAAGTCGACAGTTCTGGAAAACAACGTACAAAATAGAATAGCAAGTGCACTGTGAATATTGTTAATTCATGTTAAATGAACAACGTTGACAGGATAAGAACCGTAGCAAATCAGATATAGTTGCAACCGCCAGTATTGGATATGGGTTTCATAGTATTAGAAGAGGCAATACATAATTATAAGGTAAGGTAATATAATTACAAGAGGTAACGTTAGATAGCCAAAACAGCTAGTTAGCGGTCTCACTACAAAGAACTGACGTTAGATTGATAGTTAGCCTGCAAGCTAATCACACATATACTGTCTGCGATGCTTCGAAAACAAAACAGCCGCGTAAACCATCGATTAAATTATTACAACATTAACGTTACTCTGTTAACCTGGTGTTGGATCATGTTAACTCACATCACTATCAGCTGCCAAGGTAACCAATGGCTAGGCTAACGCTACCAGCTTACCTGTTCGGTGGTATGTCCGTCGAGTAAAGCTCAATTTCTGTATCTGCTAAAAGTACGGCTTTCATTCCTCTCGTACAGAGTAGGCTGTCGCAGTAAATACAGCTCACTTCAGAGACACATTTATTTTTGAAGTTAGATGTAGACATGAGGATTGCCTTTCTTTCTCTAGGAGCCTATATATCCTGATGGTTTCCACTGGTCCCCCGGCACCGCAATCAATGCTTACAATGCAGCAGCTCATTGACTAACAGGCTAACGTTAGGGAGATAGATGCGCTGCAGGCTAACTAGCGAACGTTATCTAATTGCAGATAAACTGTGACATTACCTTGCTAGTTAGCATATGTAACGTTAGCTAACTAGCCAATGTAACTGACGGTACAATCAATTCCAGTATTTGTCACGACTGTAGCTAACAAAGAAGCATGTGCATATAAAGCACAAATCTCTCGTCCTTTAAATAATATGTTCTAATAATGAGCAAGTAAGTGAGATTTTAATATGGAGCTAGCTGGATAGCATTCGTCTGTGTTTGTTTATACCCGATTCAACAGCACTACAGCGATGAATGGAAACTTCCTGAAACAATTTCAAACTGTACCATATCACATTCTGATTGGCTCCCGGGACTCACAGCCAACACACCATAGGTCACAATAAAATATTTATAACAATCTTATTGGGCGATAAAAGGGTGTTTAACTAGATCCTCAACTGTTATTGGTAGAAATGTCACCTGCTATTGGTACAGATACCAACAATCATTTCCACATACCCAATGATTTGACTTAATTCATTAATTTTCTAATTGGTCTTTTACTGACAGAGAATACTTATGCAGCAAATGTAACCGTTTCATTCATCATACTATTTGCCCTTAATTCCAGGCTGTCCTTTCTACTCTCAGCTCTATCTGACAAGATTATTGTTATTTTTATTGTGAAATAAAAAAAGCTGCAACTGCAGCACCGGAGGGCGTCCATGGTGAAACCGTGATGTGCCTTTCTTACTAGGACCATCCGTATTTTGATTGGTTGATATCAGAAACAGACATGGAAAGCACCGCCTCTCTTTTCAATAGACGTCATTCCTATTCAGATTGGTCAAATGATGTGCCACTTCTAACATTCTCAGCCAATGTTGGTTCTCAGCAGTTTATGCCCCATGGAAAGGGGTGGGGTTATTTTTTCAGACTTTGGAGAAATGTTCGAAAAGTTGAAGCAATGAGGTGGACGACATAGCGTGCATTTTGCTGAGATTAACTTTAATTAAATCAAATGGAAACCTGCATCCGAGGTAAAGGTGTTTGTATTACTCCGTTTAACCGCATGGGCGATATATGGTTATTCATATTTGATATCAGAAACTTAAGGGGAAATGGTGTTTTGTGAAACTAGTAAAAAAAGAGGGATGGAGCGATAGATAGTGGGATGACTGTCCTGATAGATCGCTAGTTATCATTCAGTGTGCAGCTAGCCAGTTAGCAAAGTAACGTTAACTACCTAGCTAGTTGTTTAGTGAGCTCGTTAGAAAGGCAACGTTTAGGTGAAGGAATCACAGTGGACACTTCTATGTTTTCCCGAAGTAATTGTAATCAAGAAGTTTTTTTACGTGTAATAGGCCCAACCACAATAGACTAAATTACCAATGGTATTTTCTTACAAAACAGTAGCCTATATTAAACAAGTTAACACGTATAGCCTCCTTCATTCTTTTTAAAATAGAACCATAAACTCGTGTGAGAATAAGTTCAGCCTTCAACTAATTGCATGAATGATAATGTTTAATGTTGGTATGATCAATACGTTTATACATGTGTGAAAAGGCTAGTCAGTTAGTTACGAACAGTTAGTTACTGATTTTTATTTGTATTTAAAGAATGTTTGGCCCAGCATAAGTTTGGCCGTGAAAGCTCTTTAGCAATTATTTGATATCTCGATAGAACACTTGTGAGAGTCCAGTTAGACTGAAGCCACAGCTCCAGTTTTCGTCTATTCATTTTCATTATTTAAATATTGAAGTAGGCCTTGTCTAAATGTAAAAACGACTAAAATTGCAATATGTTTAACTTAGGGCTACTGTTTACAGGGGAGGTATGGAATATTGTTGGATTTAACAAAATATTTTTAGTCTTGGAAAAACGTCAGGGATTTAGCCGTGCTTTTCATTCCATCGTAGGCTATTCGAAAGAGTAACGTTAAACTATTTGCGATTATGATCAGCATAGGATATGTGGCATTGACTCTGGTGATATCAACATTTACAGAGTGTATTTCAAGTTAATAGTATTAAATCCCATGTGCTTGCCGTTTAATTTCAGACTGCGATCTATGAACTGTCAGCATGGATTGTAATTATGCGCCACTGTCAACATTGTGTTGCAGTGAACGCATCTCAGTGCGTTTTCAAACAAACCCTGTCCTTGTCTACATTTCAGAAGGAAGACATCCACTACATGACACCTTATCTGTCGCGGTGTGAATGCTTGCGATCAGGAGAAACTTTTAGGAAGCACCGGATTTGGCAGTGCTCGCAGGCATATATATTTTTTTGTTGCACAGGAAGGAGACTCTATCTATTTTTTATTGAACACCAGCGCTTAAAAAATAAAATTACATGAAGAATACGACGGCTTCATAACAATGCAGACGGATTGAACATTCACAGCCCGGCGCCTGAATCTTTGTGGCAGTTTCCGTGTGGAATTTCTTTGAGCCGATTTTTAGTTATCATCTGCGTTGAGTTTTGCTGTAATTACAGCCCAGTTACTGTCAGTGTTAGAATAAATCACACCGAGATGACGTCTCCGGCGAAATTCAGAAAGGACAAGGAGATCATAGCGGAATATGAAACTCAAGTTAAAGGTAAGTAGCCTAGCTTACTCTTTCAAGTTATCACATCCTCAGAAATGTGTTTTTTGCTAGTTTTGTTCCAAGGTGTTTTTTCACTCTTGTGATGTAGGAATTTCACTAACGTCAATACTGAACTGCAGTTTATGCACTGTGTAGCCTATACGCAGACCTACAGTTGTAATTCAACACTGTTTCCCTATATTTTAGGGTGATGTTTTAGAGTCGTTTTCGTACCCGCCAGAAAACTGATACATTATATCCACACTTCGTGCTGCATTAAAACATCTCTGATAATGTTTTGTGAATTTGATATGCGGAAGGCATGTTCGCTCATAGTTCGTAACAGGATGGTTTATAGTGTATTTGGCACTTAAGGCAGATCTCCGTAATATTTCCAGAGCTAGAACCTGCTGTTGTAAAGGGAAGTTATTGTCAGTAGCTGCGTAGTGTTGAGCGAAACCTGGGCGTTTTCTCCCGCGTTTCACAATAAATGCGAATGTGTTGCTGTTTTAAAGCTATATATGTTATGCATGTTATCGGCGTTGACGCTGATGCTTTACGCATACAATGAATAGGAATGTAACACGTTGGTCAGATGAAATAGCTCTTGTGCGCTGAGTGGTCGCGTTCGGTGAGTGTACTGACGGTCAAGGACACGCAGGATTTTTTTAGGGAGGCATGAGCTCGCTCTTCCGTGGGGAGAGGGGCGAGGTGCTGTTTTTCTGTTAACTAGCCTACTTGTTTGCTGAGGCTCCAGCACAGGTTCTACCACAACCAGGAAAACAACTCAATTTATTTAATGGACTATGGTAGTACACACGCTGCTTATTCTTTGGATAAGTGTGTAGTCTAACTTGAAAAGGAGTTAAAAATTCCAGTTTCCGTCCACGGGAAGACGGGTTTTAGACGGCGATAGTAACTAGATGAACAATTCCTAAAGAAATTATTGGTGTGGTTGCTTCGCAGTGGTATCAATTGCTGGAAATGGTATAGAAAGATGGTAATATGGTATTGTGTGAGATGGTAAATCAAAGGTGGAAATGGTATGAAGTGGTAATGCGGTATAAAGGGATCTAAAGAAGGTGAAAGTGTTAAAATATGGTGATGTGGTAAGTAGTCTAAGAACCTGGAAGTGATAAAAATAAGTAATGAATTGTGATGAAAGCACAAAAAGGTAATGTCAAATCATCTGGGATAGTATTGTTAGGTCACAACAGTGTTGTAGAGGAAGGCATTGTGATGTCATAAGCTGTGTAATATGTTACAGCATCCACATTCTATTGTATCGGTTTTCAAAATGTTCCCATTGACTCCCATTAATTTTTTTGGCGCTAAAAGGTCAATTATCTGAAAAAGTGTATATGGTATAAAGGTAAAAAGTAATAGCAACCTGGAGGGTGTATGAGGTGTGAATGGTGTAGGAGGAGATAGGTTCTCAAAAAGTGGCGGAATAATAAGCAGTATGGAGAGTAACAAAAGGTGTGATTTCACAACCACACCTAATAACATCCTTTACCCATGGGCGCACATTCGCGTTTCTGTCAGCGCATGTTTTAGGTATTGGTTGTTACCACATATGTTGAAGTTACTTTGGGTAGGTGGGGTCCAAAACACTTCATTAATTGACTGAATGAATTATTTGAAATAAATATGTTGTCATGGGAAACTGGAGGGTAAATAAAAGACCTGGAAAGGGCTAAACTATTTTTTATATTTTTAAATATTTTTTTTAACAAAAGCTTCTGAGCAGTAGGGCCTGTATTGTCCCTGAGGAGAAGCTGGTGCTCACAGCTTAGTAACATTGGCTGTGGGAAAATGACCCCTTAAATCATGTCAGCAAAATTTTTACTTTAGTCCAATTTATTAAAAAAATTAGTTTGTTATTTTTAGTTTTTTTACTTCTGTCCTACAAACGACACAAAGTTCTGGTTTGAGTGTGTGGAGGGAAACCAGTCCAGCTCTATGTGATCTGATGGGGTCGGGCAGACTGTCATGTCATAGAAAGTAGGCTACTTTATGAAAATTAGCTTCCCTGGCTAACTCTGTCACATTTACAGAAATGGGGGGGGGGTGTGTGACTTGTGGTTTCTCATGTAACACACGGCAGTGTGTGTGTGCCACACATCGTCGTTTGTCAGCTTGTGCCCCCCCCAGGACAACCGTCCCGTGGTGATTAGAATTGTATTCTGAAGCCTGGCTTTGGTAGAAGCTGAGCTAGAAACCAACCCACCCTGAAGCTGGTCTGAGCCACGTGCGTAGCTTCAGTCTGAAGCACCGCATAAACACGACGACACGCGTAAAAAGAAAGGAAACAAATCGAGTGTGTGTAGGTTCGGACAAGGGTTTGGACACTGCCGTCTTTGACTTTCTTGATTTATGGCTGAAGATGACAGTTTTATAAGTGCTGTCTGAACACTCTCCTTGTGCTATCGAGGTGTTCAGGGGCATTTTCAAGAGCACAAAATAGTGTAAAAAGTGATTCCTTTCTGCTTAAATGCACTCATTTATGGTTTTCAGGTTGTTTGTTTTGTTTTTTTTGCCAACTTGGCAACATGATGCTAAATACACTGACTGAGTTTGCAACAAGGCATCGCAAAATCAGCTGGGTGGTCTAAAATTGTCACCCACCCCTTCTGTTGCAAGGCTTAGCACGTGTTCGTACTTTACGTTTATTGAAAGGAGAATGTGTGGAATTTCTGTAGAGGAAGTCGTGGCAGATTCAGCCAGCCGTTGTTTGAGGTTGTCCGCTATATTCTCTTTATGCATATCTTAAATACTCCTCAGCCAATCTCCTTCAGTGTCTATTAAAATAATGCAGAAAAAGATAATACCCAGGCTGCCTTTTTGGAGACGTCTGGCTGTTGAATAATAATCATATCTGTTTTCTGCGTTATGTCTAAGAAATTAATCAACACCCTCCAAGGAAGGCGTATGTCATCTCCAGAGAGATGAATCTAAATCTATACTTCATATGAATACTGCATTTATCCTGAGGTATTCCCCCACCCCTTTGCATGGTCTTGATATTTCACGTGAGCGCAGATGATATCTGTAGGCGGATTCCTTTTGCTCTCTTGTTCAGTCTTTATTGATTCAGAAAATAAATAGCTGTGTCTGTTTTGCTAGAACTTTCAAACTTCAGTATGTGAGGGGACAGTGTACGGGAAGAAAAACATCTCCGCGCAGCCCCCTCCTCTTTAGATTTCCGGCACGTTACTCTGGATTTTATTTAGTCAAGTGAAGTCAGAAGTAGAACATTCCTGGGTTTAGAAAAAAGTTACTGGCTAAACACAACTGGGCAGATTTAGGAGAAAGGTAACGGGCCAAACTGCAACAAAGACTGTTTGCTTTCCCACTGCACAAATGGGCTCAATCATGTGGTCAAAAATATAGGTCTGCCTGCGTTCATATTCATAACAGCCAGTTTTGAACCCGTGTTTTTGGAGTGTTAAGATGGATGTAATAGAATAGATGTTCCACATTCCTAATTGCAGCTGTTATCATGGATTGCTCCATATCAACCCTGCCATAATTTCCATCGAGGTCACCCTCGTGATGAGTAATAATCTCTTGAGATGGATATTGAGAATTTAAATCTACATTATTGGTAAATAATAATCCACAAGATGGAACGCATGCAACACTCGACCCCCCAAACAATGCATGTATCTTCTTGATTGATGTTTTATGAAGCGTTACTTTCTGGAGAGCTAGTCTATATTACCCCAAGGCTGAATTCAAATAACTCGATAAATGCAAAATGCCATCGTCTCACCCAGGGCCATTGGCGAGATGATGGTAATCAAAAAAGGGAAATCAAATCATGGGCAGATATTAGTGTCTGATGTGATTGGTAAAGTGGCAAGCAGTCTTAACAGGTAATACAAGGGAATAATAAGGATAAATGGTAAACCAGGGCTCTACAACACTCCCATTTTAGGAGTATTTGCTGGAAAAGTAATTTAGGAGCACAGCACATCTGTTAATTGGGATGCATTCGTGTTTTTTTTAAAATTTAAGAGCACTTGTGCCCCTTGGAATAAAATTTTTGCGTCGAGGCCTGTAGATCTTTATGTCTCTATTGATGAAGGTTTCTGCCCCAAAGTCACTGTTCTCTAGAAGCTGGAATAATCTGCTTTTAGGAACTGGGTCAATGCTTTATATGAGCAACTGAGAGCAAAGCTGGGGCTTTTCCCACAAATCCCTCTTTTCCAAAATTCGACAACCCCCTCCTGAAATCCATAATGATTTGTACACATTCCCACATGTATGCATTCTGATTACAACCCCCCCCTCCCAACCACACACCTTGTGAAATGGAGATGGTTAGTCACCGCTTACAAATGGGGGAATGGATGAATTAGGACCCTGGAAAACAAGTCTTTGTATCCGACAGTCTCACAGATCAATAGGATTTGTGTGAGCACATTGATTCTGCAGCTAATAAGATTTGTGAAATCCCGCTGGCTTCCCTGAAATAGTGAGTTTTAGATCCTCTTCCTATCCCAGCTGGGCAATAGCTCTGTACCAATGGTAATGCAGCATTGGTGTTTAGGAGTGACGGGCAAAGATAGCAGTGTCTGTCTGTCTGTCTGTCAGCTGTGTGTGTGTGTGTCTGGTGCATAATGCATATAGTCACTATATGCTGCAGAACAAATTGCCCCATGGGGATAATAAATGGTCTGTTTGTCTGTCCGTCTGTCTGTGAGAGAGCGATACTCCCAAGTCTACAGAAACCAGCCCAAAAAGAGGCTTTGTGACACATGTTAAGGAAAAGTAATTTTTGTTTCTGCCTCTGGGTAGAAGACTGATTAAGTTAAAGTAATAACGGTGATAAATGCTGTTTAATGGTCTGCATCATTCCACAATGTCAAGGAGATACTTTTACACCTTTATGAACAGTTATTCTGCATGGTTTGGTGGTCCTGGCATAAAGAACTCTCAACACAGGCTATATTTATGATTCTGATTGTGCGTGCGTGCGTGCGTGCGTGTGTGTGTGTGTGTGTGTGTGTGTGTGTGCGTGTGTGTGTGTGTGTGTGTGTGTGCGCGTGTGCGTGTGCGTGTGTGGGTGTGCGTGCGCTCGTGCGCGCGCACGTGCGCGCGTGTGTGTGTATGTGTGTGTGTGTGTGCGTGTCTGTGCGTGCGCGTGCGCGTGTGTGTGTGTGTGTATGTGTGCGTGCGTGCGTGCGCGCGTGTGTGCGTGTGTGTGTGTGTGTGTTTGTACTCTGTTAATGTATTTTTGATGAAGTAGCATCTCTTGGGCTTTGGCACTGGATTTCAATAATTGCTTAGAAAAAATAAAAATGGAAGTCCTATTTTCCTGCTGAATCCAGAATGAAATTTACTGTGTTTTATAACTGGGTCAGTAAATCACTTTGGGGGAAACCCTGTGAATATTGAGTTAGCAGGCTGTGGAATGAAGATTTCTGGCTCCTCGGATCATTATCATAGATTGTTCCCCTGTTGTTCTCTTGCACTGTACAGAAGCTCTGCTTCTTTGTTCCGCTTTTAAGGTACAGCAGCCGTACGTCTATTATCACCACTAACATGCGAATGCAAGACTTATCAGTGCCATTTCTTTTCTTTTTTTTACTGGAGTTTTTCTAGCTCTGTTAATCTGCCCACAAAACCGGGCAGCATCTTCTGACCTCATCTGTAAGTAATTGAAACTGAAGAGGAACCCAAAAGCTTGTGTGTACTGTGTGTTGCAGTTTCTTGATATGTCTTGTATGTCGTATGCCTAAGTTTGTGAGATGCTGGGAATTGAACAGGGGCACCGTAATGAAGGAGGAAAATAATATCTCCATAATGAAGGATGAAAATTCAGAAAAGATATTTCTGTCCATGAAGGTAAAAAATCTTGGTTTGTTCTGCACAGATTCCAGTCATAATGAATGAAACTGGCAGTCTGTATAAAGTCTGTACACAAGCTGGGGATCATTAGGAAATAGACTTCAGAACGGGACACACATTTGGGTTGAATCTTAAACAAAAAATATGAAATTGTGCTTAAAGTGCTATTAATTTCCTTACAGGTCCTTCCCAAAGAGTGGGTTTGGGGGGGGGGTCATGCTTCCTGTCTCGACATCATTACCTCTGGTGGAACCATGTAGACCTAAGAAAGACTAAATTTTTCTGATTGTCACAAGTTAATTTTTTTTGTGTGTGTTCTGAGTTGCCGGGTAGAGTGCCATTTGGCCCCTCACTCCTGTTCTTCATTGCGTGTCTGGGCGGAGCTAAACACTAAGTGCTAAACGCTGAGCGCTGGTGATGGAACCAGGTCTTACTCATTGGCAGGGCATCTCTTTGCCATGTGTTTCCTATTTCATCTCCTGGTCCGTATTATTCTCACACACCAAGGCGGCTGACACATTGTTGACTGGCACACCATCGACCTGACCCATGGAGCATCTGATGCTCATGGAGCATTGTGGCCCAGTGCTCATTTAACACACCAGGTGTGTGAGGAGAATAAACGGGCTGTCTGGGTAAAGGTACTCGGTTTATATTCGTCTGTGTTCTGCTGTTGGCCGCACGGCTGATGTAAGGCTGACTGTATTGTCACATCCTCATACATGCTTGACCGTGATGAATACCAATAAAGTCTTAATTAAACGTGTGTGCATCAGGGGCTGTTATTTAACAGGGCTGTTGGCAGGCAGCAGCCCACGGGTTTCATAGGGCGGGGTGCAGTGGTGGTTTTCTGTGGTGCAGTGAAGAGAGCGCCGTGTAAACGCATGAGATGCTGGCTGCCTAAAATATCTTTTAGGAAGGATGTTTGTTTAAAGCCGTTCTTCGGAAGAGGCAGGAGACAGCGGAGAGCGCACAGCCATTGTTGGCGTGGAAACTTTACATGAACGTATGAACTTTGCGACAGAAGGAGAGAGGCTCCTGGTAATCAAGGACATGGATCTCATTGCAACTTTGGGGAGACAACAAAAGGGGGAAAAAAATAAAAAGTGTCCCCCCCCCCTACGTCCGTGCTAATCTCCTGCCTCTGCTTGGTCTTGTAATGTCTGTAAATGGCGGTGGGGGATATGCTCCTTTCCACAGTCATATCTGAAACAGAGAAACAGAGATCGGGGGGTAAGGGAGAGTAGGGTCCCCCCCTCTTTACCTCTTTAAGTGTGACAGGGTTCCTTTGAGTTTAAGGGATGCAGGCCTCTATGGTGGCAGTTTGGCGTAGAAACCGGGCGGGGGTGAGGGGGTGGATGAGATTTTTTGCCACCAAAGGTGTTTATGCAGCCAGATGTTCCAGCTGTCCTAATTCAGTAACACAAACAAACAAACAAACCCCAACCCCCCCCCACCCCCTTTATTACAGGCACTCATTACCGAGCAGAGCCGGGGCTTCCGGAATCATTCTTTTCATTCAGGTGTTCCTGCTTCGATGGGACTTCATTCCAACCCCCCATAATGAGCGCCAAACTCTCTTTATTTCCCCTTGAAAGGGTGTCAAATCTGCTGAGGCGTCGACACAGTCATATCGTATTTTTGGTTTTTCAGCTAGTCTTTGAAGAAGGAAAAAAATAATAATAATAAAATAAAAAAAATTAAAAGGCAACGGCTGTTGTTCTTTTTAAAATTATAGCTAGGCTACCTTAAATATATTGTTTAATATTTATATACGCTCCAAATGATCGCTTTAAAGACGATTTTAAGGACCTTTGGAGGGCCTTTACGCCCTGAAGTAACGTGTTCCTGTGTGAAATGAAGAAGTGTTTGGATTCAACCTGCTGCCAATGCAACTTTCAGTTCCCCCCTCCCCCCCCCCCCCCCCTCTCTTTCTCATGTGATGGTAGGAGGAGCTTTGAAAGTTCCTGCCCCCTAACACGTCATGTGACCTGATCCCCTGCTCTCTCCCTGGTGTGGGAGATCCATTGTTAGGCTGAAATGTAGTGTTCTGCAGAAACAATAACAGGATTGTGAGGACCGCACCATCAGCTCAAAAACGCTTTTGTTCCATACTCCCATCTCTTGTGCTCGGAAACGATGATTGTAAAGAGAGAAGAAATTTGACACATTTATTTTGGAATGTTCTCAGAGCCACATTATTAAGAATTGCTGCAGGATGATATGTAAAACCCATTTTCAGGCACTGTATTTCCACTGGGTTTTCTGGAGGGAAGAGTTGTGCTCTGAGCTCAATGCAAATTCAAAATATACAATATTACCATTCAACAAGCTTTACTGTCCATTAAATTGAACATACATTTTAAATTGATTCCAAGGTTATATTGGGGCTCTGTTTCAAAGACATGGTCATGCCTTACAATAAATGGCACATAAGAAAGTAATGTGAAATCAATTTCTGTTTAACCAGAAAACACAAATACCATAAACACATGTAGACACTCAGCATATGCATGGTTAAGTGTGTGATGAGAAATGATTCAGTATTGATAAAAGTATGACAGCATCATGATTGAAAGCATATGAACTAGGCACAGCTCTGTCTTATTATGAATGTGCAGTAAACAGATTTGGTCCAAGTCTTTCTCGTACTGAGTATGCTCTGAACAACAAGGACATATTGTGCTACCAATCAAGTGGTGTTTAAACGCACAAACGCACAAACGCACGCATGCGCGCCATAAATCTTGGTTATAAATCAGCAGGTGCCAAACAAGTCAAGAGTTTTTCAATATAAACCAAGCCTCCAAAGGCAAGCCAGTCAGTGTAACTGAAAGGGAGATATCGGATATCTGTAAGTCCCCGGGGGCTGGAAAGGAAACAGATTTTCTGTCTTTGTTAATCATTGTTTGCTTTTCTCCCTTTAAGCTTTTGTTTTTGAGCTCCTGACCAGCGTGTGATTATTTGCCTGCTTCCTGAGTCCAGAAGCAGAGGCTGCTGGGATATGTTGTGACAGAGCTGACCCTCTGTGGTGACCAATCTGTTTGGGTAACATTTTAGCGCTCAATGTGACAACAAAGCATTCTGGGAAGGTGCCTAAAGGACCCTCCTGTGGACCCGGCACTAAGATGGAGCTCTCACACTGCCCCCACCCCCCACCCTGTCATTGTAACTTTTCCTATATGGAGGGGGAAGTGGTGGTAGAAGTTGAAGAGTGATTTCCAGGGCAACTGCTCTGCCCCCCCCCCCCCCCCCCCCCCATTGGTCATAATTTACAGATTAGCAGAATTGGAGTTGATGGGAGTGTATATTGGTGCCCTCTACCCTTGAGGCAGTGCTCTATAATCCAGTTTTCACTTCTGCTCGTGTTGGGGGGGAGGGGCAGCCTGCAGGTGTGATTTCGGCAGAGCATGTGACCTGCTGTACTCCATTCTGCGGATGGCAGCCTTCACCACAAAGCACTGCACGGTCTTCACAGGTTTGGCACCTCCTTTGCAGTTTTTTATTTTTTATTAATTTTTTAAAATTCATTTTAATTCATTCATTCCTCGCGAGTGCAAAGGATTTTCTGGAGAAGGATTGTTTCGAGGATGATTGGTGGGGCATCTGACTTGGGGCATTTGAGCTTGCTGCTGATATATTGTGCATCTGCATATGCACATGTATGTGAGCGGGTGTGAGTTGGGGCTAATGAATGATACTGAAAGAATAGGCCGTGGAATGATGCAGGTTTTACCTGCGGTCTGTCTTTGACTACATCCAGGTAGGAGCAGGAACACACTGAACCAGGAACAGTATGCAGGAACGCTATGTAGGAACACTATGCAGGAACGCTATGCAGGAACAGTATGTATTAACACTATGCAGGAACAGTATGTATTAACACTATGCAGGAACAGTATGTAGGAACACTATACAAGAACAGTATGTAGGAATACTCTGCATGAACACTATGTATGAACACTATGCATGAACACTATGCAGGAACAGTATGTAGAAACAGTATGTAGGAACACTATGCAGGAACAGTATGTAGAAACAGTATGTAGGAACACTATGCAGGAACAGTATAGAATAGAATAACTTATTTTCCCACAAGGGAATTTCAGTTGTAGCCCCAGCAACAACAAAAAAAAGACAGACAGTGGAGCAGACCCACAACACACAAACAAACATATCAAACAAAGTAAATCATTACATCAATTGAGTGAATTAAAGTGCAATACAGCCATGGTTAAAAAATTATATATATATATATATTATTTTTTTTTTTTAATCTGCCCTATAGTGGAAACACTTTATAGGAAACAGTATTTGAAACACTCCTGCAGGAATATGTAGGAAAATTTTTGCAGGCAGTATGTGTAAAAACAAACACTCTGCAGGAACAGTATGTAGAAACACTTTGCAGGAACAGTATGTAGAAACACTCTGCAGGAACAGTATGTAGAAACACTGCAGGAACAGTATGTAGAAACACTTTGCAGGAACAGTATGTAGAAACACTGCCGGAACAGTATGTAGGGACACTATGCAGGAACAATATGCAGGAATACTATGCAGAAACAGTATGTAGGAACACTACACAGGAACAGTATGCTCATTGTGGTTACAGCCCTGAAATGACCCAGTGTGTTAAGCCTGATGGGGATGAAACTGTACTGAGGGTCCTGCAGCTGATATTATATTACTGAGCAGCAGCAAGAGGAACAGATATTCCTTCCAGAAATTCATGGGTGGGGCTATTCAGTCTCCTGACCAATCAGCCTACAGGGTTTAAAATCTTCGCTGTAATTCTGTAATGGTGACCGCCTAGTATGGAATTCTAGCGGCTTCCATTTTGTTATATTTTACAGGGAAATTGTCCCCTTTGTGTTCTGCATCTCTATTCTGTTTCATGTCCTGTGTGTATAGGGAGTGCTCAGTGTAACAATGGCCTGTAGTCTCTGTTTGGCTGGCAATGTGGTTTTAAGTTCTAACACAAACCAATAATTTTTCCGGGTTAAAAAAAGACCAACACATTAACCCTGCGATCCATTGCAATACTGTATTCCAGTACAGCAATCTGAACATGTGGATTTGTGCTTGGTTACGGCCTGAGTTTTGAGACCGGCTGCATCTTAATGGTTGTAGCTTCTCGACGGCACCTTTCCTAATGCTTTTTTAATGAAGCAATTAATCTCACATTCCTCTCTGCTTTTGTCTTCTGTTAATTGCTTGCAAAAATAAGCATAGAATGGCAGTGCTGGCTACAACCGTGTCTGCAAGAAAGCCCTCTCGGTCCTCATTGGCATTCAGAAACACTAGCTAGGATGACTCTGAGCTATTTCATGCATTCAGTATTATCAAAGCAATTCTGCTTTTTAAAAATTCAATAATTTTAGTCTGATTCGAGTGTTTGGGACAGACAGAGAGAGAAACAGCTGATTTTATGCTTTGCTTTGAACTTGAACTGATTCCTTCCCCCACCCAAGACGTGAGACACACACACACACACACCCACACATACACCAGGGGTGGGGAACCTCATCCGCAAAGGGCCGGTGTGGGTGCAGGTTTTTGTTTTAGCCCAGCACTAATACACCTGATTCAATTAATTAACTAATCATGGTCTTCAGTCAAGACCTTAATAAGTAGAATCAGGTGTCACGCACACACACACACACACACACACACACACACACAGGGCAGCAGTATTGTCCTGAGATTCCCTGCAGGGCAAAGAGAGGCTTTGGGACTGGAGGAGTCAGGCCCCTACTGCCTCCCAGGAACCATCACTCATTCAAACCAGATGTGGCCCCCACCCCCACCCTATAAGTCAGTCCACACTTCTTCTCTGCCAGGGAAGCCAAAGGTGTGTGGGTCATACAAAGGATGTTAAAAACTCCAAAACCTTTTAGTACACACAAAACCAGTAACATGTCAAATGATTGGTCATGGTTTTGCAGCAATCATTGATTGTGTTATTAGTTTCGCGTGTGCTAAAAGTTTTTGCACCCGCTAAAGGTCTTAGTAAATCAGGCCCTTCGTGTTTTAACTGCATTTAGGGTACTGTGTTGTAGCCTGCGTCAGTGAGTTGTGTTTTAGCCTGTGCTAAGTGTATTGCATTTTAGCCTGTGCCAAGCATGCTGTGTTTTAGCCTGTGCCAAGTGTGCTGTGTTAGTGTCCTGTGTTTTAGCCTGTGCCAAGTGTGCTGTGTTTTAGGCTGTGCCAAGTGTGCTGTGTTTTGGGCTGTGTTAGTATGCTGTGTTTTAGCCTGTGTTAGTGTGCTGTGTTTTAGACTGTTAGTGTGCTGTGTGTTAGCCTGTGCCAAGTGTGCTGTGTTTTAGCCTGTTTTAGTGTGCTGTGTTTTAGACTGTGTTAGTGTGCTGTGTGTTAGCCTGTGCCAAGTGTGCTGTGTTAGTGTGCTGTGTTTTAGGCTGTGTTATTGTGCTGTGTTTTAGCCTGTTTCAGTGTGCTGTGTGTTAGCCTGTGCCAAGTGTGCTGTGCCAAGTGTGCTGTGTTTTAGCTTGTGTTAGTGTGCTTTGTTGGTACCATATGTGTCCCGGGATGTTGTTTTTGAGGGGGGGCCCTCAGGATCATAGGAGCCGCTGCGTGTCATCGGGATGGGTGGTTTTGTAGTGGGGGCGTCACCTTTGACCCCTGAGTTTCAGCGTAACGGGCTGCGATTTGTAAAAGCAGTCCAGCTGTGTGGCTTGTCCAACAATAGCAATGGCAATATCAAATTTAAGGCCTGCCAACCACTTTTCTAACATTTGTAGGAATCGATAATCTCCCGTTTGTTCATGCGTGTGCTTGTTTTGGAGAAAAGGTTTTCCTTGAGTGTAGGAGACCATATAAAAACCTGTTTTCAGGGACGGTAAAACACGCGGAGCCTTTTCCGCGGCATACCTTTTTACAGGTGTGACACCTGAAGGGGCTTCTGTACATGGAATGGACAACAGTCAGGAAGCGTGTTCAGAGGGTAAAGGTCCCAGTATACTTAAAAAAATTTTTTTTAAAATATATTTCGGCAGGTTCACAAAGGCTGTCGAACTGCTGTAAAATACGGCGCTGGGAGCAAATATCCGTATACCCACTGCAATTTGAGGTCTGGTCCTTTAATGAAGCTCCACGCCAGATGGAATAAAAATGTGTTATCAGTTTTGATATCACAATCATTGTCTCAATGCGCTAATGTGCCCATTATACACATAGGGTCATTGTGCTCCTGGAGGAGAGAGACAACGATTCACACTTATCTAGAAACTAATCTCAGTGCACTTTTATAATTACAACATAGGAATTTGCAGTATTGCTATGTTGAAAAAGTCATGGCAGGATGGAAACGTAGCATAAACCCTGATGAAATAATTACAAATTTAAAGTCACAATGCTGATACGGGGCAATTGGCGACTCTAGTGTTAAGAAAAAGGAAAAAAACTGTGAGTAAACGCAACTTATCAAATGTGAAAAGGAATTTAAAGACGGAATTCCAGTGTCTGTGTAGTCCCTGCTTGCACAGTCATAGTGGATGTATCCTTGAACAGCTTCAGCAAGTCTAGCCTTGTTGACCGAGGGTATATTTGGGGACAGGGTTGTGCGAAAACTTCAACTAGTTCGGCTGGCCAGCCTGCATATACGACAGCGATTGAAGCCAAATGCGAGTCGACGCCAAAAAGCCTTTGCGAATCCGCCAAATTTGAATTTGTTTGAAGTATACTGTGGGGCCTTTAGCGCACCTGAATATCTTAGGGGCAGAATATTTTGTGGCTTCTAGTTGTAACTTCGAGCTACAGGGAGTGAATGGGCTTCGAGCTACAGGAATTGAATGGGCTTCGAGCTACTGGGAGTGAATGGGTTTCGAGCTACAGGGAGTGAATGGGTTTTGAGCTACAGGGAGTGAAAGGGTTTCGAGCTACAGGGAGTGAACGGGCTCCGAGCTACAGGGATTTTGTGGTTATTTTTCTCCCCTGTTGGCGGTGTTTTGTGTAAGAAAACAGTTGTAAATGCATCCTTTTGAAAATGCAAAAGGGTTTGTGCTTATAAACCATGAAAAGGGTGTCTGACGAGTGAAATCCAGTATTGAGAGGGGGAATCGTCACTCTCCCAGCTCAATGGGATAATGGAGCATCTTACCTTTCCCTGCTCTGATGAAGGGGGCCATTTTGGCTCTTATGGTTGCAGCAGACTGCAGTGATTGGCTTAGTGTCAGAAATAGGCATATCCTCCTCCCTACAGCAGATTGAGTGTTTGTGCCTTCTGACTCAGGGCTGTGTTTTTACCGCCATTCTTTTTTCTGTTAAAATACTCCTGTCATTCTCTAGACTGTTAACTAACTCCAGTCTTGCCCTTTCCTGTTGCATTAAAATAGTTTATTAATTTCAGCTGACTTCTATCTATACAGATCTTTTCCCCTCTGCCCTCTGACCCCTATGACCCCACTGACCCCAGGCTAATGAGTGTTTCCATCCCTTGCTGATGTTGGGCCCTCATTGGGCAACTTCAACAAAATGGTTGTTTCAGAAAAGAGAGTTCATACATCAACACAGAGCACCAGAATAAGGCCATGAGGTTTGCAGTGCATCCTGGGGCATACAGGCAGAAATATGTGTAAGGTAGAAATTGGTGTGAATTATAACTGGAGGTTGGAGGTTTAAAAAAACCTTTATTTTTCTTGCATTTTGAGAGGGGGTAATGCATTCACTGTCATTGAGGTTGTGAAAGGAAGTGGTTGATTTCTTCACTGTGAGACGTAAGTGCGTGATGTAAGGCTACAGACATTTTTCTTTCCCAATTTGAGATTTTCTGAAAAAGTTGGAACTGTGATTTCCACACACCTTCAGCAAAGTTTTGTACTATACACTCACAGGCACGCCCTTTCTCTCCGTTTTACACAAACTTTCTTTGTCTCTCATACACACACTCTCAAACACTTGCGCAGAGTCACTCCCTCTTTGTAACACATACCCTCTCTTTATTCCATCTCTCACTCACACAAAAACATTCCCTCTTGTTATTTTTCTCTCTGACACACACACACACACACACACACACACACACACACACACACACACTCACTCCCTGGGGTGCTCTCCACACAATGCCTCTGTTGGAGTGGGAGGTCATTCCTGCAGAGTGCAGACACAGTGGGTCCAGTCATCAGATCCCACCATCAGTCCCACATTGGAATGCTGGCTTTGTGGAGATTCCCAGTGCTGGATCAATCCCACCCTGGAATGCTGGTCTGGTGGAGATTCCCAGTGCTGGATCTGCAAATGAAAGCTGGACTTTTATGACTCAATCTCATAATGCAAAGCTCATCCTTTTTAGAATACTACATCTTACAAGATCGTGTGTGTGTGTGTGTGTGTGTGTGTGTGTGTGTGTGTGTGTGTGTGTGTGAGAGCTTTATAATTTCCAATGCTATAATACTGCAGGTATTGGAATTACATATGTACAGTGTGAGATGCAGTCAAATGTAGAATAGGATTGCGTAGAGCAAAGTAAAGTATAATAGAGTACAGTAGAATGTAGAATATAATAGAATACAGAGTACACTGCAGTACATTAGAGTAGAATAGAGAAGAGTATGTCCTTCCCCTTGGTTAAGGCTTTACTGTTTGCATGTTTCCACACCACAGGATGCTGTGTAACACATTTCAGAAGAGTGTGAAGCTTAAAACGGAATGATATTAAAGGAAGGAAGGAGAAAGGGCCAAGTGTTCAGTATGCAACGGAGTCTGTTACTGTGGGTAATAAGGGATTTCTCTGCTGTTTGTCTCTCCTGTGTGTTTGTGTTACAGTACCAGACTCTGAGAATTTAGTCGTGTGGAAAAACCATGTAGATTATAGTTTGTTTGGAGAGAGAGACAGACAGAGGGAGAGAGACAGACAGAGGGAGAGAAGAGAGAGAGCGCTGAGCTTCACCCAAGGCTAGGACTTGTAGGCCATGGCAACATCAAAGCTTTCCTGTCAGATGACGGCTTCCAGCAAAGACGGGATTCCTTTGTTGTTCTGATCTGAGACAAAGAAGAAAAAAAATTCTTTCCTGTTAAACAGTCCTGAAAAAACACATGTTTGTGTGGATTTGGACTCAGATCTGGGAAGATTCCTGCCACTGTGAGATTATCACAGCTGTGGGGGAATGGGAGATACAACAGTGGCACTAAGAACACATTTATCATTTATCCCCTGGCCTTTCAGAATATATTTACTCAGTGACCCTCATTCATGGCACCAGATGAAGGAAGATGTGGATTTGCATTGTCCTCTGATGGCTCCACAGGGTCAAGGAGAAGTCGGCAGGACAGAAGTAGCTAAGGCGGTGTGGATGGAGTTTAGCGCACCTGCGGGCCATGCGGATGTCGCTTCTGCTGGGGGGGGCGCTGTTCACCCACCTGACCTTTCACCTCTTCAGCTGCACATGTGAAATTGCATCTTGAGTTACAGTTGGCCGCACTAATGGATAATCCATTCCTGTCCAAATGGCAGCTCTCTGTTTTTGCGCTCGCATGAGTCAAGGACTGTCTTTTAACGGAGGCGCATGTACAGAAATGGGTGCTAATGGTGCTTTTGACCTGCTTTTGGTGGGCTGCTGCTATGGTGGTAGAAGTTTGTCCAGAAGGCCTTGTAACATTATTTATTCTGGGTTTGTGAAAACGTGCTGTCTGCTCTGCTGGTCAGTACCGTACCGTGGCGCTTCTACCTTGCCGGTCAGTACTGTGGCGTTTCTGCTCTGTACTGTACTGCTGTGATATTGGGCAATATTAAGTGAAGTTTTCAGCTTGCAACTGTGTTTGTAAAACTGAAAAAAAAGTCACCTATCCTCAAATTACCCATTCCTCTCTCCTCAGGATGTGTGTCTTTCATCCCCCTCAGGAGCACAGCCAGACGGCCTCCACACTGTGGGGGTGGGCTGTGGCGGTTGATGTTGTTGTGATACTCCGCTGGCTTCTGAAGCTCTTTGGTAGAGATGCTGGGTCTGTTGCAGTTTTGTTAAAAACTACCGTTAATAATTTAGCTGCAAACAAAGCTGTCTGGGGTTTGGTATGGGGGAGGGGAAGGGGAAGGTCACACCCCAATGCCTCTACTATCCTGGTCTGTTTCCCCCATTCCAGCTGATATTTTCTTTTACAGTATGTGGAGTTTTTTGGAAAAAGGGGGGAGGTCCCGGCAGGGTAGATAAACAGCCCTGCAGCTCTGTCTGCTGAGGAAGCGATGCCACGCCCGTTCTGCTCGGAGTTCTGAAGCTGCGTGTTTGTGTTGGCCAGACGCCCCGCTGCAGGCCTGCTGATAACGAGGCTCCAGCTCCCCCAGAACGTCTCCCGGATGCCCCATCTTATTTGCTCAGCTTGGAGGAGCACGGCTTCCGTGGAACCCAGGGGTGTGTCCCCGCTCAGCTTGTGGGGGGGGGATGGTTTGGGCTAGGAGAGGACCACTGACCTCTTGTCCAATCAGCAGCTGATAAGAGGAGTTCCCATGGAAACCGGGAAGGTGATTGCACTGGCAAATACCATTTCACGCATTGTCTAACCCTCAGCACCCCCCCCCCCCCCCCCCTGCCGGCAGTCCTGATTGGACAATCGGGGTGTGTGTGTGTGAGCATCTGTCATTCACACAGCCAACACTGCGGGCAGACCAGCAGTGAGTGGAAGCTAAGATTTCTGCTTATACCCCCCCTGTCCCAGCATGTGTGTGAGCCTTAGTCCTGACCCAGTGAGCCTATGTGACGCCCAGTGTAGAAGCACCTTAAATAGACAAGATCGTGTGGCTCACCCCGTTGGGAGGCCAACGCTCAGCCCGCGCTCAGCCCGCGTAACAAATCCCCCCATGTGGCTGACTGTTCGATTCCCCGCCATGGCACTTTCCATACTGTGATCCCATCTCTGTCCGTAACCCTTTCTTTTTCCCCCTCCCACCTGTCGGAATAAAGGGAAATATACATAAGGATGGCTCTGCTTAAAAAAAACTTTGATAAAGCAGCTTCCTCTCTGAAGGTTGTAGCTACAGCAGGTATGCTTATAAACGGTTATAAATAAGCTGGATGCACCGTTTTCCCAAATAGTTCAAGGCTGCCGCCCCTCCACCTCCCTAATTAACATGGGGAGAGAACACACCCCTTCCCTAATTAACATGGGGAGAGAACACACCCCTTCTATACTCCATCCCTGCAAGGTTCCGCCCACTGGAGCATCCAGGTCAGATGGGGTATTGGGGGGTTAGTTTGGGGCTTTCATCCCCCGTGGCTGAAGGGAGCAGTGCCCTCGGGCGGTGTGATTTAGGGCCGCAGGGGTTCCAGAGCTCCAGTCTTCCTTCCTTGATCTGACTCCTAATTTGCTGACCTGGAGGAGGTCAAACGCGACCAGAGAGGCCCGAAATTAGGATAAAGTAAACAACATGTAAACGTTGCTTTGGCAATTTGTCGGCATAGTATTATTATTTCTGAAAGGCGCTTGATGCTGTAAAACCATGGATGAGAAAAGGAGAGCCATTTCATTCATTTACCTTTCCATACCAAATAAGACTGGCGGGACAACAAAAGCCCATGTTGTTTCCAAAAAAAACATCCGGTTTATCCCTCTGCTACAGCATTACAGCAAAAGCTGAGAAAATTGATGTTTTGGCAGAATAGTCCTAACAGCATAAAAATGCCTAAAAGTTGTTGTTTGGTGGGATGCCCTACAAACAAGGTAAAAAACCCAGAATTGCGGTTTTATAAGATTCCGAACCGCAAAACGGAGCCCATAAGAAGAGAAAAGTAGATCAGAGCAATAAGACATGAGGCGTCGGCGGGAAGAATGGGAAAAATGTGGGACCCTTTAACTCTAAATGCTTATGTGTGCAGCAGGCATTGTTTCACAGGTAGCCTAAGTCAAATAAGTTATCCAATTGTCAATTTACGGCTAACTAATATTGCTGTAAGAAACGCTAAAAATTTTGACCAAATGGAAATTGTTTGTAGTGGAATGTGGAGAAATCGGAGTGCTATAACGTTACAGTATTATATTTGCAAGTGCAAAATATTATCATCCACTAACGCATCGTTGTATGCGTGTAGATTCCAAACAAACGGTGAGACAAAGAAAAAGCAATCAGCTTTCAATGGCTAGGCTATTCTTCTCATGCCAAGTTTTTATGATGTATTTTCTAACATTTTGAGAACCTTCATAAAATACAATTTGTTCAAATTATTTGTTAAAATACAGTTGGTAATTTGGCCAGACAAAAAAGAAAAACGTACAGGTTGTACAAGTAGGCTAAGCTAGCGAAATAGAAGTAATGTTAGTCGATGGCTACTAATAACAACAATAATAATTATAATAGTAGTAGTATAGTACGCTATAATGTTACTGGTAAAGAGTAGCTTGACTTGGGTGTTTTGATCTTAGATTAAACCATTATCTTACTTGCTGACATTTTGATCAATAGTTGTAAATATCAAAGTAGCTATGTAACTTCTGGCCATTCCATGGGATCATTTCTCCAAGACATGCAAGGAAATGAGAAGGGACATAGAGGGAGTCCAACAATATTGCGTTTGTCAATATAATATACTTTTTTCTCTGAGACACAGGGTACCAAAATAGTCCTTTGACATGCTGAAATGTGGTGTTCTTCACACTGACCTGAAATTAAATGTTCTTGATCAGTGGTTCTTCGCTAGCTACCGGCGTTTTCCAGTTGGTGACACTGTTTTGCACCGATTGCTTTCCCCCACGGTGGGCGTGGTATGACGCGACGCGTTCTGTCTCTATTGAAAAACATGGAACATCCGGTTTGCCGTCAACTGCATACTGCTACCATGTGAACGCAGCATAAGCATCCCAAATCCCCTATTAGAGGGCATCATTTTTAAAAGCGTCACAGAGTCAGCATAATTGCCCTGCTCTAATCTGCCCTTTGACGCACAGTAACTCTGTCTGACATCACTGCGCAGTGTGCGGCCGATTCAGAGACAGATGTTACGCTCGGCTCTGAACACTCAGTAATCTTCTTAGAAAGCTTTGTTTGAAGGATGTTAAGGAATGGTACATTATTAAAGCCTTGTCCATCTTCCGTTGTGCTTGTTTACCACATCATTCTTGATTTAAGCTTCTCTGTGATGTCTTTTTTACTTTGTGGTTTAGCTGTAAATGAAGGTACTATCTCTGAGTCATGTATATGTTGGGGGTTCTGTGAAATGTAGTCTTTGGCACCTGAGTCAACTGAGCATGCTCAGAAGTTAATATGATTGTTTGAGCTTCCCTAAACCTTCCTGGCTGTGCATCCCTACAAAAGAACCTTTTCTGTGAACGAAAGCCATTAGACTCCACTGCATCTGTCCCCTGCCCTGCTATATGGAGCTGGGTGGAGCATGTTCCCTACTGAGTGGAGCTGGGTGGAGCATGTTCCCTGCTGAGTGGAGCTGGGTGGAGCATGTTCCCTGCTGAGTGGAGCTGGGTGGAGCATGTTCCCTGCTGAGTGGAGCTGGGTGGAGCATGTTGACGAGTGGAAAGCTGAACACAGGGGAGTTCATTCTTCCCAAAACGGGATGTGTAGCTCCACCCTCTCTGCTCTCCGGTTCAGTGGCAGGACCTATGGGACATTAGGACAGATATACCTGTACAACATACACGCCTGTGGTACAGAGACACACCTGTACTACGCACATACCTGTACAGAGACACACCTGCACTACACACACACACACACTTGTACTAAACACAAACACACACCTGTACTACACAGACCTGTAGCACAAGACCCTGCACGTCACTGTGACTTTATGCTGTTACCCTTTCATAGTGGGCCAGTACAGCCTTGTCTTTACTGATACCTCACCGATACTTCCCTACAGATTCTTCAGATTGTTATTTATGTATCATTTATTACATTACATTGTATCACTGCTGCTGCATTTGGTGACACAGAAGGTACAGTATCAGTTATTTGACTTCTGGTGCCTTTTAAAATGTGCAGGGCTTTGCATTTCTGTGTGTAAAGGTAACTTGTGTAACAGCTTGTGTTTTCCCTCGTGTATTTCGGCTGTCCGTTTAAGGACGTGGACCCACAGAGTAAGAACCACAGAGTAAGAGGCCGCTTCACAAACAGGCGCAGGGTCTTGCAGAAACTTCTGCCCATGAAACTGGCTTTCCTGCCTTACTGGCCTTGTCTGCCAGTGCAGCAGTAAATTAGACTGCAGCTGAATTTCCTGAAAGAAGTGAAACCTTATTTATCAATGAGCGGTACGGATGTCTCTGGAGCGCATACTGGGGCTGTCATAAAATGCACAATTCATTGAGCCCATTTAACAAAATCAAGAGGGAGGAAATAATTTGGAAATGCTGTAGCCGCAGTGAGTTTAGCGCTGAAAGTGTGGCTGAAACAAACCGTTGCGCTCGATTAAAAAGAGCAGCCGCGTATCTGCCTTTCTTCCTCCAGCTTGGTGCTGTTGTGAAATGTACGCTCTTTGCTGAGGGCTTTCGTAATGTGTCCTGTCACCGCTGAAGGGGCCTTTGGTGCAGCCATGTTTGTAGGGTGCGACAGCAGGAGACTAATTCACACCTTTCATCGGGAGCACTTTGTGCTGAATTTTATCCAGAAAAGCGCGACCTTTTTCTCAACAGATGAACATTGAGCACGTTTACATGCACTCAATAATCCGCTAACTGGGAGTAATCAGAACATGGCAATAATACGATAAATGCGTTTACATGCACTTAAGTAATGCGATAATGGGAAAAATCCAGGTTTACATGATTCTGTCAATATTCCGATTTCTTTCCCTGAACGCGGTATAACTCAAACGTAAATTAGAAACATATATTAGCCTAACGTTATATTTTATAAATTACATATTTTAACGTTTATACATAACGTGACTATACTTCCTGTTGGGTTGCTAGAAACAGCACGCGGGTTGGTATGGGTAACCGTAAGTTAGTAAACACGTTAACTATAGCCTAACGTTAGTTACATAATAAAGAACAGTAGCCTATAACGTATAAGAAAGTAACGTTAAACATGGTAACGTTAGACAGGAATGCTCTTTTGGGTTTCGTCGTCATATGGCAGATGTTATGGTTGCGGGTGGCAACTAACACTGTCTTTCAAGCGTTCTGTGTTATGAGCAGAAGACGACGAAGAGCTTTAACGTTACAACAAGCGCTGATTATTGGACCCAGAATAGGCCATCCTCCAGCACTGTTAAAGACCCGGTCGTGCTGGATGCGCGTTAAATGTAAATGTAAATGGACTGCACTTATATAGCGCTTTTATCCAAAGCGCTTTACAATGGCCTCTCACTCACCCGTTCACACACACATTCACACACCAATGGCGGCAGCCACCATGCAAGGTGCTAGCCTGCTCATTGGGAGCAATTTGGGGTTCAGTGTCTTGCCCAAGGACACTTCGACATGTGGACAGGAGGAGCCGGGGATCAAACCTCCAACCCTGCGATCAGCGGACGACCCGCTCTACCTCCTGAGCCACAGCCGCACAGAGCAAGGACTGGTGGGAGAGAGTGGTGCTAAATGAATTCACCGATTCAGACTGTAGACTTGTGGACACCAAACTGGTTCGCTATCAGCCTGTACTCCCCGCAGCTACCGAATTTGTACAGCACTATTGCGACTCGCATTTGAAGAGGTACAGCTGGACGCACTGTCACTTCGTCAGGGCTCATTATGTTCTGTACCAAACCACAAAGTTTCATAAATGATCTCCGAGCCATACTGAAGTTGCCTCTCCATTCTGAATCGGTGAATTAATTTACCATATGACGACGAAACCCATAAGAGCACTATTTAGTGCATGTAAACGTGCTCATTATTTCCGCCTTTCTAACCTTTTTCCCATCTATGAGATGAAGTATATTCCTCTTTATTATTTCGGATAACATCAGGAGGGTTTCCTCCTCGCTCCAGAAATGACTTCTCCCGTTGGTTGACATTACTCTCTCTGACCTCTCTCAACTGTTTTTACGTTAGCGTTACGTTACTAACAATATCCGGAGTAGCTGTTGCCATGGCTGTTGCTGTCAAACACGCACATGCGCAGATTTTAAAAAACGATCTAGATCGGAATAAGCGTTTACATGCAACCAATAAAACGAAAAACACGGCAGAAATCCAGGTGTAGTTATCGGATTTCTCATATTCCGATAACTGCTTTTTTCCGAAAAAGCTTTTCGGAATATTGCGTTTACATGACAATTTGAATAATCCGATAACAGCCATATTCCGAATATGATCGGATTATTGAGTGCATGTAAACGCCGTGCTCACTGTCAGATTAAAGTCTGTCAGAACTTTCAAGTTTGTTTGTATTGTATGGGTCAAAAACAAAAGTGTGTACACACACACGCGCGCACACACACACACAGTGGATAGTAGAGAAAGACTGCAAATGCTTCAGATTCTGGCCACTGGTCAGTACAAATAAAGTCTGGGGACAACAAAGGGCCATTTTCATCACCAGAACAGAGTGTGCCAGCGACTTCGCCACAGTGGGCTACTGGGTCACTCTTTGCCCTTTAACCTTTAGCTCTCATGTGATCATTTACAATGAAAAGTGTTCAGCTGTCCTCAGCATTTCTGCTGTTGAGGCGAGGAGTTTGGGATGACATCAGATATTGACGGTTACCAGGTGGGAAATAGTGTTTTTAGTGTGCTTTTGGTTTTTCTTTTAACCGTCACCGACAAGCATCTCCCTTCATCTCCAGACAGACAGCATTCCACCTGCAGCAGCCCTGCCATTTTGGCTCAAAGAACACCAGATAATAGTTCTTACAGAACGAGACCACCTCGAGCGCAAAATAATTTTCACACTGGAGCCTTCACGATTGGGGGGGGGGGATTCTGGGAGATTGGAGACAATTGTGATAAACTTCTTTACTTGCCTGGCTAGTTTATTCTGGTGTGAAGTGTGTATATAATATAAACACATGATACTGGCCCTGTGCATGTTTATTTTAATGTAATATGGGCACGTCTCACTGGCTCCGTGTGTGTTTATTTTAATCGGGTCATTATAACTGCAGCCTTTCTTGTCTTGTTGTTCAGTGTCAGATGCAAACCTCGATCCT
The DNA here is from genome assembly GCA_022702515.1 of Ilyophis sp. 1 JC-2022. Taxonomy (NCBI): domain Eukaryota; kingdom Metazoa; phylum Chordata; class Actinopteri; order Anguilliformes; family Synaphobranchidae; genus Ilyophis; species Ilyophis sp. 1 JC-2022. The sequence goes on along the minus strand of CM040396.1, from coordinate 65,535,291 downwards.
GATAAACACGGTCACGGTGTGATTTAATGAGTCACGGAACACAAATAACAGCAAAGCTCTTTAGATGAAAATGCTATTGTAGTGCTGGCAGTATGTCTCTCGCCTCGATATTCAGAGGTTCTGCTGCACCTCCTGTCTTCTCTGCATTAGACTGTAATCATTCAAAAGAAAAGTGTTTGTTCTGTTTGGAATCAGCAGTCTGATGTTGTCCATGGAATGGTTGAAGCCCCAGCATGCTACTGCTCATGCGACAGAGGTACGCACCACGCCAGTTTCACCAAATGGGCATTTCTGTACAGTTCTGCAGTCAGCCCCATTCACAAAGGGCGCTGTGTGTTTCAAGAGATGGGGGGGGTTGAAGTTTAAAGGAGTTATAATGACAGCCTTGTCCAAGTTGAGGAAGAAACAGCCCTCAGTGCTGAATGAGTTATGAGCATGGTGTAGTCAAATCTCTCTCTCTCTCTCTCTCTCTCTTTTTTCTCTCTCTCTGGCTCTCTTTCCCTCTTTCTCCCCCCATATATGGGTCCTGTCCTGGGACAGTACCCACTCCCCATGAGGACTCCAGGCTGTTGCTCACAGATTGTCTGTTGTGACTCAGGGTCTATGGCTGGGAGGCTATGTTCACATGCCATTCATCCCACACACACACACACACACACACACAAGGCCAGTGAGAGATATCTGAGTTGGGTACAGTCAGAGAGTGCTCACACACATTTGTAATTTAAGCACTACATGTGTTCGAAGGTGACATGACTGAGTAAAAGAGGGGTCACATTAAAGGGAGATCAGGTTTCACCAAAAGACAATATCTGGGTTTAACCAGGAAACAAAAATGAGTGGTCCTCTATTGTGCGCGAATGCTAAACTGAAACATCCACTGAGTCGACTGATCCACCACTGCCAAATCCAGTCCATATTTCACCTACCATTTTGAAGTGAGAAATGGCTCCTGCGTTTTATTCTCATTTTCTTCTGTGATTCCTTGTTCTTTCCCGTTTACGCTGGTGTTACTCTGTCTGTGATTCCTCGTTCTTTCCTGTTGACGCTGGTGTTACCCTGTCTGTGATTCCTTGTTCTTTCCTGTTGATGCTGGTGTTACTCTGTCTGTGATTCCTCGTTCTTTCCTGTTGACGCTGGTGTTACCCTGTCTGTGATTCCTTGTTCTTTCCTGTTGACGCTGGTGTTACCCTGTCTGTGATTCCTCGTTCTTTCCTGTTGACGCTGGTGTTACCCTGTCTGTGATTCCTTGTTCTTTCCTGTTGACGCTGGTGTTACCCTGTCTGTGATTCCTCGTTCTTTCCTGTTGACGCTGGTGTTACCATGTCTGTGATTCCTTGTTCTTTCCTGTTGACGCTGTTGTTACCCTGTCTGTGATTCCTTGTTCTTTCCTGTTGACACTGGTGTTACCCTGTCTGTGATTCCTCATTCTTTCCTGTTGACGCTGGTGTTACCCTGTCTGTGATTCCTCGTTCTTTCCTGTTGACGCTGGTGTTACCCTGTCTGTGATTCCTCGTTCTTTCCTGTTGACGCTGGTGTTACCCTGTCTGTGATTCCTCGTTCTTTCCTGTTGACGCTGGTGTTACCCTGTCAGTGAATTCTCACCGCAGGGCCCTGTCTGCTGGACTGATGGCTGGCAGATTTTACTCGTAAGCAGGGTTTAGTATGAAATGTGTTAAAGAAGAAACAATGAGCCTTTGAGTGCTTGACGTGCTGATTGTGACGGCCTGGGGGTTGGAAAAGGGGGTGCGAAAGTGTAATTGATGATAATGATATTTAGCATGTTGTAGTCATCAATTACACTTAGAGTGGATTTGATACTGCAGAAAATTCACCACCCCAGCCTGCTCCCTACCCCAAATATTCTAAACCTTTTAAGGATCATTGTAAGGAGAATTTCAGCAGTGGTATTGCTTTCTGTGGTATGAAGATGAACACTCCACTGAAGGCGTTGTGGTGCTCTCCTGATGTGCTCTGTAACATTCAGCTGACTGTGTTCTGTGAGCAGAACCCCCATGTTAACACGAGTTACACGTTATCGCCTGACTTGCGACAGTCATTTAAGGTCAAACAAGTGGCTAATGCTAGTTGTTATTGATTAGCTGCTAAGCGTTTAAGTGTTTAACAGGGCGAGGCCATGTTTTCTCTCCATCTGAACATACGGAGCGTTCATTAATGCTAATGTACCCTGGCTTTATTCAGCGATCCCTCCTCATGCGTCATGCATAGCCCTGATCAGTGGCCGTCTGCACTGCCTTGTACCCATGAATAGTAATAAAGACATCTGTCCGTCTGCCCGATCTGTTTCCTGTAGTGATGGTTGTAGACCAGAGGTTCCCAAACTTTTTTTAACCAAGGCACCCCTGAAGCTTTCCCCCTTCTCCAAGGCACCCCAACTCTTCGAAGATTTAAAAAATGCCTCGGAGCTTAAACTAAAAACAATACACGATTAATTGGTTTGAAAATGTGTGTTTAAAACTGCTAAGTGAGTTGCTACAATTGCAATCAGAGTTCAAATCCATTGAACAAATTGTAAAACTGAAATAACAAGACTAAGCCATGAAACTTCAACATCATTCAATTTAATTATTGGTGAATACAGTATTATGAATAGGTAGGTTCTTTTGTTTTGGCTGAAAATAATGCCTTTGTAAAAATGAAATAATGCATATAACAAGTATTGCCGCAATGAATTTTAACAAGATAATAAAAGTAATAAATTAACTTTCATGTTGTCTGTGTGCATGGCAAATAAAAGTTCCACAAAAATCTTATTCCGACTGCTGTGTGGATTTCCTGATTACTGATAGCCAAGTTATATAAATAACGAGGAAAACAGACGAGGTCTGCCTGTAGCGATCGTTTGGAGAAAACTCTTCAGACTTCATGAGTTGCTACACTGTATAGACTACGACAAATTTATTTTAAAGATGTTTGCTGAAATGACGTAATGTATTGTTATGTTGTGGTTAACACTTTATATTATTGGAAGAGATCAAGAGGCAGTGGAACACGTATGTCAGTAAAAGGAGGGAAGAGAAGGAGAGCATGTTGTAGACAAAACAAACTTTACATAAGTAAAAACGGACACATAATAAGCCCGGTTCAATATTTTGCCAATGTAATTTAAGCATGCTCTGTTTTTAACGTTCTGGTAGAGAGGAAAAAATACACTTTCGTTCCGTGATGGACCGAACAGATAACCATGTCGTCATCGCTTGACGAAGAGTAATCAATTTTTATTCGCACGGATTTTCAAACGCGAAAAAGAACGCGAGTTTTTTGTTTTTTCGCATCGTTGCAGATGTGTCAGGTTTTTACGCGAAATATTCGCCGACGAATTTTTCGCACCTTCGCCTCGCTTATTCGTTACGTCCCCGATGTGTCACGGCCTTTAAATTAATATCTTTCAAATCTGAGCAATATATCTTTTATTTGCTTATGAACTCCATTGCACATGTAATAAACAGTGAATAACAAAATAATAAGGCAGCGTTTTGTCCAGTAATACGGAAAGAAAACAAGCATTTTTTTTTTTTTTTTTTTTACAAGCAGATCTGGCGGCACCCCTGGACACTAGGGTGCCGCGACACCCACTTTGGGAACCTCTGTTGTAGACCACGCACTTGCCGATGAGCTGCTGAGTCGCCTTTGAACAAATAAATTCTTCCTGTTACCTGGATGAGCTCTGTGATTTATTAGCAGTGGGTTAAGGGACACATTCAGTGTAAAGTGAGTACCTGCTACTCAATGCCTGTGATATACATTTGTGGGGGATATATCCACCCCCGGATATGTCTACAACCTGGTGTAGCGTGCAGGAACACACAAACCCACACACGCAAAGTCATGCACACAAACTCATACTCTCACTCACACATACACACACACACACACACTCACATTATCACACACACACATTCCCAGTGGTTTGTGCTGGAATGCCTGCTTGCCGATAGAGGGTTTAAATGTCGAGCGCTGGTGATTGGCCGCAGCCCTGCTGGTCAAACACTGTGGAGCTATCCCACAATTCCCCCTGTTCTCCTGAGTCTGGGCTCACCCGCCGGAATGTGGCCTTTCTCAGGCTGGACCTTTGCGTGCTCACTGCTCACTTTGTGGAGGGTAATTTAATAATGTTTATTTAGGATTAATAGCTGTGTGGTTGAGAAACTTGACTGACCGGGTTCTTAAATTGTCATTAAGCGCCAGATGTTTAACAGGTTTTTAGAACCTGACCCACTGTCTCTGGGGAGGGGGGGTGGTGCTGCGGGACCTGAAAAAACTTTATGATTTTACAGTTTTTCATGTGGCCCTGCATATGATTCTGACGCTCTGCGACACCCATATGCTGCTGTAGGTCACTCATTTTCACATGCCGATATGAAGTGATTTATTTTGGTTTTATATTTTCCACTCAGCCATTAAAACTGTGTCCAGCGGGGGGTGGGTGTGTGTGTGTGTGTGTGTGTTTGTGTGTGTGTGTGTGTGTTTGTGTGTGTGTGTGTGTGTGTGTGTTTGTGTGTGTGTGTGTTTGTGTGTGTGTGTGTGTGTGTGTGTGTGTAAGTGTGTGTGTGACCCCTCCCTCAGGGCAGTCAGCATCATGTGACCTGTGTAAAACCGCACAATAGATACTTTGAGGAGGGTAATTTCAAATATCAGCCCTGACCACAGGAAACTCAGAGGAGCCATGTGGGACGACGCTTGAGTCCAAACGCAGGACGACGCTCGAGTCCAAACGAAAGACGACGCAAGATGTCGCTCGAATCCGAAAGCAAGACGTCGTCAGGCACGGGGGGTGCCCTCGTCCTCGTGGCAGTGGAGTTAAAGCCGCTCCGTCAGACCTGCATTATCTCTGGAGAGAGGCACCCTGATGTTCCAATCGCAAGTCTCTGATTTGTCACTCATTTAAACTTCCACAAGTTCAGATCCTAATCGCTCTTCTGCATTTTAGGAGTGTTCCCGCACGTAAAATCACCCGTTTCATTTGGGGCAAAGTTATACATATGAATTATGTATCACAGACTCCACATCTGTTCAGTAAACTTTCAGGGTGTACATTAACCATCTGTTGTCGTTCAGGCTAAGATGGAGCGCTGTTTGATATTGGGCGAATCAGGTGAATATTTGGGCCTCTTGCTGTGTTTGTGGAGATTGTCATAAAGATTGCTTTTGCGTTTTCTAATCTGCTTCTCAGTGTGTGTCCGTGAGATGCCTTGCGCTTCAGTGAGTGGCGATATCTGCGTTTTTCTGTGGGAGTTTGAAGATTACAACCTTGGTAAACTATCAGACAGGACCACACAATTGCAAAGATTTGTTATCTGCAGACTGAATTGTAAGCTAGGACCGAATTATGAGTTTCTTTCTGTTTAGCCAAGTACAAATCCATGAAGGAATTATCTGAGCGGCTTTCAGTGGTTGTTGCAGTTTGTAAATGGAGTAAATTGAAAACTATCGGCTGCCTTGTGTGTGTTGTGGGCAGATGTTTACATTGTGTATGCTCCTCTGGTATGCAGAGTACACACAGCCTGTGTACGCTCCTAAAACACACTCTGGTGTGCAGAGTGCACATGGCACACAGCCTGTGTACGCTCCTAAAACACACTCTGGTGTGCAGAGTGCACATGGCACACAGCCTGTGTATGCTCCTATAACACACTCTGGTACGCAGAGTACACACAGCCTGTGTCCTATAACACACTCTGGTGTGCAGAGTACACACAGCACACAGCCTGTGTACGCTCCTATAACACACTCTGGTACGCAGAGTGCACACAGCCTGTGTCCTATAACACACACTGGTGTGCAGAGTACACACAGCACGCAGCCTGTGTACGCTCCTATAACACACTCTGGTGTGCAGAGTGCACACGGCACACAGCCTGTGTCCTATAACACACTCTGGTGTGCAGAGTACACACAGCACACAGCCTGTGTATGCTCCTATAACACACTCTGGTGTGCAGAGTACACACAGCACACAGCCTGTGTACGCTCCTATAACACACTCTGGTTTGCAGAGTGCACACGGCACACAGCCTGTGTATGCTCCTATAACACACTCCGGTGTGCAGAGTACACACCGCACACAGCTTGTGTACGCTCCTATAACACACTCTGGTTTGCAGAGTGCACACGCCACACAGCCTGTGTATGCTCCTATAACACACTCCGGTGCGCAGAGTACACACAGCACACAGTTTGTGTATGCTCCTATAACACACTTTAGTGTGCAGAGTACACACAGCACACAGCTTGTGTACGCTCCTATAACACACTTTAGTGTGCAGAGTACACACCGCACACAGCCTGTGTATGCTCCTATAACACACTCTAGGGCAGCAGAACCTCAATGCAGCCGGGCCTCGTCATTCTGACCTACACACTGGGCGTAAGATACCACCAAGGAACCGCAGAGCTGGATCACGTGATGCACTGGCCTAAAGGCCTAATTTAAAAAGCTAATTTCCCATAATTTCCTTTCATTTTATTCTCTTCGTATTCTTTTCTGAAAAAGGTTCTGAAGGTTGTTTCCGGCTGTAAAAGCCCTGTAACGATGTTGTGTGAGTTGAGTTGTGTTATCCATCCTCTGATAGAAAAGGGAGTTTAAGTGTGTGCGCTGAGTAACTGTACAGCAATGGAATGTGTATTAAAAGCATTATTTGTTCATTCCTTTGAAAAACGTTTTGCAGAAAGACTGTCGAGACACAATCACCTTTTTCATAGGGTGTTCCAGGATGAGCTGGAACTCCAGTGAGCAGACCGCGTGTTTGTGAAATAGTGACGTTATTTTCCCGACTATCAGAAGACAGGGACTCTGAAACGCATCCCCCGTTAGCAGCTCAATGAAGCGTCTTGTTGGACTCAATGTTCTCCTTGTGTTGATATGAGTGAGTGGCACCATGGTCTTCCAGTGATGTCACCCCTGTTAGGTGATGAGTTAGGCTTGGAGACCACAGAAAGGGGTTGGGCTGAAGCGTGCACAGGCGGCTGTAGATAGCAGCCATTTCACTCCGCGTAGCATTAACCTCTCTCTTCTTTACAGCTCTTAAATTTCCCTTTCATTGCTCGGTACTTAACAGAAACTGCCCCAGGCTTCTTGTGTTGGGGGACTGTCTCGAAACTCTCCTACCCGATCCCTGGAGTCAGGGGCGCCGCTAGGGGGGGGTAAGTTAGGACGATTCTAAGGGCCCAGCATGGACAGGGGCCCTAGAGTAGAGAACACTATTTTTTTAAGTTAATGTAGCCGACTTCAAATTATAATTCTATGTATTAAAAAAAAGTCACAAAAGAAACAAACTGGAGTTTTGTTTCTCTATGTTTGACAAAATGAAGCCTTATTTTACCCCTCTCTTTATTCATTGCATGGTTCAGTCCAGAGCGTGCGAGCCGCCTAGAATCGTAGATGAACGTTAGCGCAAATATCGTCAAAATGTCGTCAAAGGCAAAGCCAAAGTCAGGGTCTCAAAAGAGAAAAGAAAAAGGAAAGAAAGAGGAGTGTGACAAAAAAGGGCGACAGCTAGTCACAACGTATTTCAACCCACCTCCCAGTTGAAGGAGAAGCAGGTGAACTGAGCAGTAGGGGTTTGGCGTCAACAAACAGATTTTTAATATTTTAATGTATGCTGCATTCAGGGTGCGAATTACACTGACTTGCAGGGGGGTCTCCTATTTTTCAGCAAAGGCCCACAGATAAGATGACCACTGACCAAGGGGGGGGTTTGACTCGCGATTCTAATAGTTGACGGGGGGTGGTGGTGGGGGGGGGGGGTTGCGAGCGCGAGGATTCCGCGGATTAGAACGCGACGCGATTCTGAATTTTTATATAGAAAAATAAGAAATAGATAGAAAATAGAAAAATAACCCCGTAATTCGTACCCTGGCTGCATTACCATGCAAGCATTGAATACAACTTTAGCTAATATTTATATTTAGTTAATAGTTCTTCCAGTAATTGCAATAACATTGACCACTGGCACGTTACAATAAGTAATAAATTAATTAAGTAATAAATAACATTTAAGATAGCTAATCTGGTGTATTACTATCTTAATACTATTATAGGACATATTATGAATTATGTACCTTATGGATACTCCATGCTAGGGCCCTCTTCAAGCAAGGCAGTCAGAGAGGAGAGCAGAGGTAAAGAGGCAGAAGAAGAAGAGCAAGAAGAGGCAAAGGACAATGACAGCAGCACAGATGAGGAGGAGGAAGCAGCTATGGACAGTCAATGCCAGGGACAAAGTGAGGCTCAGATACAGGATGCCTTAGATACTGAGCCACCTGTAGTTGTATCTGAAGTAGAAGATTTGCTGTCACTTGACCCAGGTTTGTTTCCAGCTAAAATGAGTGACAAGGACAGGGCAACTATTGTCAATAAATTAGCAATGAGAGAAGAAGACAAAGAAATCCTGCATGATTCACAGGGGAAGCCATTTCCACAGTACCTAAAATACACCAAAGCAGCAAAAGGTATGGGGAAAGTGAAAAGGGACTGGTTGATTCACAGTGAAAGTGCAAATGCACTGTTTTGCATACCGTGTGTTCTTTTCGCCAAGGAGCAAAACATTCCCTCTCATAGTGCTTTGAGTAGTGACCATGGATACAAGATGTGTGATGTTGTGTGGCGTCGCATGTATGATAAATTCCCAAGCCATGAAAAAAGTAGGAATCACAGGGATTGTGATTTGCAATGGAAAAACCTACAGTGTTCTGTTATGACTGCAGGTGGCATCGACCATCAGTTGCAGAGAGAGCTACAGTCTGAAATTGAGAAAAACAAAGCTCTCTTGCAGAGACTCCTTGATGTCACTCTGCACTTGGCAACAAGGAATTTACCTTTCAGAGGTAAAACAAAAGATTTAGACGATGTCCACAATGGAAATTTCTTAGGTACGCTAGAACTTTTGTCCCATTATGATCCACTCTTGAAAGACCACTTAGAGAAAATCAAGACATCCAAAAAAGAAAGCCGGCTAACTCATTATTTGAGCTCAGACATCCAGAATGAGTTTATTGAATTGTGTGGGGGAAAAGTTTTAAAAACCATTCTGAAGGAAAGGGAGGATGCCATATACTATGGAATCATTTGTGATGCTACGCCAGACATTTCCCACACTGAGCAAAATGTTGTTCTCATACGATATGTCCATTATAATGAAGATACAGGCGAATGGGAGATTACTGAAAGATTCATTGAATTCAAAGATTTCAACCAAAAAACAGGAAGTGAAATAGCAGGGAGGATAGAGAGTGTACTTCTGGATCTAGGGATAGACATCAGTGATTGCAGGGGGCAAGGGTATGATAATGGGGCAAATATGTCAGGGAAAGCCAAGGGAGTCCAAGCCCAAATACTGAAAAGGAATAATCTTGCTACATTCTCACCTTGTGCCTCCCACACGTTAAATCTAGTAGGCGTGCATGCTGCAGAGTCAAGCCCTGAAGTGTCAACATTTTTTGGTTACATTAATCGCCTTTACACATTTGTAAGTGCCAGTCCAGGGCGTTGGGGTATATACAAAGAGAAAACAGACTGCTCTGTTCACCGGCTGTCACCGGCTGATGACAGAAATGTGATACTCCAGTCAGGGAAAATCTCACTTGAGGTAGAGCTAGCCAATGTAACTGCACTTAAAGATGAGATGCAGGCTCTTAGAAATGGATGGGATGCTCTTGTGTCTGAGGCATCAATGGTAGCTAAGGAAATGGAGGTTCCACCTCATTTTAAAAAAGAACTTAGCCGCAAGAGGAGGAGGAAGAGGTTCCATGATGAGACCGCTGAAGAAACAGGTCAGAAGGATAGGCCAGAAACAACATTTCGGAACACTGTGTTTTTCTCTGCCATGGACCAGATAATAAGTGACTTGGACACTCGGTTCAGAACCACAGCAAATATTGTCGAAGAATTTGCTGCCATACTTAAAGTTGGGCAGTTGAGTGACAGTATTATGGCTTCTGTGTGTCAGCCACTGAGGGAGAAGTACAAAAAAGACCTCACAGATCAGTTTGAGAGTGAAATCAGGCATCTCAATGCAATATTTTCGACCACTTTCCCCTCTAACTGTAGCTCTCTTGCATTCCTGAATGCAATCTATAAAATTGAACTCCAGAGCATTTTTGGAGAGGTTTGCATTGCCCTTAGGATTTTCTGCACTCTCCCAGTTACCGTTGCCGGTGGAGAAAGGGTATTCAGCAAACTGAAACTGATCAAGAGCTATCTGAGATCAACAATGTCTCAAGAGAGGTTGAAAAATCTTGCAATATTGTCAATTGAAAGCAAGTTGGCTTCAAGGATCTTATTAAAGATTTTGCTACCAAGAAGGCCCGGCGTTTAGCTTTAATTTGATTTGATTTGATTTTATTAAACAAAACTTCATTTAAAACATATATGCGTACATCATATACATTAAAAACACAGATTGTCAGGGAATTAAACTCGTTAAAGTCCTTAAAAAAGAAACTTATTTCCATCGAGGTCCCTGTTGTCAGACATACAACACCACATTGAAATTATATTTTGACTTTTTGTGTGATTTATACTTTTATAATTGGGTTCAAATCTTCATTTAATTTATACTTTTGTCCTTGTGTTGTTCAAATCTTGATTTTAAGTTAAAGAATGTTGAGATTTTTTTTACTGGATTGTTGATTCCTGTATTAACTGTAAATTTCAATTAAATTTACAAAAGATGGCCATCATTGGATTTCTTGCAGTGCATCAATAGTTCATCAACTTCAACTGGGTTTTCTAGGTTGATGGGTGGTTTAGGTGGGGGGGGGGCAAAATTATATTCTGTCATGGGGCCCAGAATCTCTAGCGGCGCCCCTGCCTGGAGTGTCCTCCTAAAACCGTCCATCCATCAGCAGTGAGTTTCTGAGAGCACATCTTATGGCTTGAGTTGACCTGTGGGAACTTTAGACCCTGACTCCTAGCCCCCTGCTCCAGATACTTTGGTCTTGAGTGCAGTCTCCACAGGAGGCTGATGGGAAACACAGTTTTTTTTTTTAACAACAGTCCTCTTTCAGACAGACTGGCAGGATTATCCTCCCCTGAAGCCCCTCCTGGGGCAGTAAAGCAGATTATCATGCGTTCTGTGCAGACGGACCTGGCCGCCGACGAACAGAGTTGAACCCCCTCTTTTCCCTCCTGCCTGGCCATGTTGTTTTCAGACGCGGGTTGGCGCACGTGGTCGGGATGCACGTCTGAATGTGGGAACTGGAGTCTCGCGGTAACCAGCATTGGGGGGGGGCAGGCTGAGTGTTGTTTGTTTGTGAGGATCACACAACCTAATTTCCCGTGACATCTGCTCGCTGTTATCGCCAGAGCACACGCTCCTCCTCTACTCTACCCCATCCCCCGCTAGCTGAAATGATAAACTTGTGATAATTACAGGGAGACGGTGGAGAGGGGGTGCCACCAGTGCAGAGCAGAGGAATGCCAGTGATGCGGTCGCATGTTACACGCCGTCTCCCCGCCCCGCCCGTCTCTGTGCGGCGATTGCTGCGCTGCCACCTGTTATTACAGAGCTGAGTCTGAAGAGTGTTTGTGTGCCCTACGCGCAGAGCGTCGCTTAGAGCCGTGACTGAGCCGACCCCGTTGCTTTCAGTCACGTTTAGATCAGTGTCCTTTATTCCTCCTGTTCGTTTCACCTTATTTTTGTGATGTTGAAGTCTCATCATCCAGGTACGAGCTTCACAGGTAGGAGCTTTCACAGGTAGGAGCAGCACAGGAGGACGCCCTGTTCTTTGATACGGACAGCAGACAGACAGCATTTGCCCTGCGTTCGAGGGCCTCAGCTTCTCCATGTTACTCAGACTCTCACAGACGCTTCTCCTGACAGCCAATCAGCTTTTAAAGCCAGCTGTGAAGGGGCATCATGGGAAGGTGTGAGGAGGCCAGGTGGGACGGCTTTGTTTTTATTTAAAATGTCCACTTTCCTGCTGCTGTACCACCTGGTACCAGGAGGCTCCGATTTGTCGGCCTCCGTGGGTCTGTGCCTCTGTGGTAGGAGGGGCCCCACCTGTACCTGCCGTACCAGCTGGCATGCTTCACGGAGCCGGATCAATAGGACAATAATAATACCCTGGAACTAAGGTGGTGGCAGACTGCACTACAGATGGCATCGTCCTCTCGCGGTGTTGGATTCAGCATGGGGGCCGTCTCTAACCACAACGTGGGGGAATTGGAGCTTAAAGTCCACCAGAAGGTTGTTTCCTGTCTGCTCTGTACTATGGGTTCATTCCAATCGCTTATTTTCACTCTTTGCATCCTTTCCTCACTCCTTAGCTCCGCCCAACAGCGGACGCGAGGAAAGAATGCAAGGATCAGATACGAGGACGGAGGAATCGAGGCAACATGCATTAGGCAAATGGAACGTCATCGCTCAATCAAGCGTTAGCGTCATATTATGCTTACGTGCTTAACTATAATGCTTTTTAGCCTCTTTTTTCATGAATAAACGTAGCTTTTGTTAGTTATAAAGAATGAGTGTCATTATGGATTAGCGCTTTATAATAAATGGAGAGGAACAGTAAAATTGCATTTGTTTAGGGGTGTGCCTGCGACGTGGCAGATGGATTGTTCCCCGCTCTTCGCTCCTCCGAGGAGCATTTAGCGGTTTGGAATGCCCTTAAAGATGGCGAAGCTCGATCGATTTCTGGGTCAGGTGATCCAAGGGGAAGAGGACAGATAAAATAAGCGATTGGAATGAACCCCAGGTCTTTACTCTTGGTGTTCTTATCTCTTTTCCCGTGCTCGCTGTCCTGCTTTCTTCATATTGTGGGTATGTGTTTGGGGACATGAATTAAACCTACTAAGAGTGAATTTGGCCAGTGCTTTGGTTCTTTAAAATGGGTAATTTTCCCTCATCCTCTCATTCCCTCGCCAGTGTCCTGTCTTCCCTTCCAGCTCCCACGACCCGTTTGCAGCGTGAACCGTCTCCAGCACACTCCCAGAGTATTGCCAATAAACATTTCCGTTCATTTAACAAAAGAACAGCCACCTGTGCAATGACTTTGAGGCAAACGGACACATTCATGGAGGGATGTTACCAGTGTGTTGTTGAAGTGATTTCTGATCGAGTTGCAGTGTGTTGTTGAAGTGATTTCTGATCGAGTTGCAGTGTGTTGTTGAAGTGATTTCTGATCGAGTTGCAGTGTGTTGTTGAAGTGATTTCTGATCGAGTTGCAGTGTGTTGTTGAAGTGATTTCTGATCGAGTTGCAGTGTGTTGTTGAAGTGATTTCTGATCGAGTTGCAGTGTGTTGTTGAAGTGATTTCTGATCGAGTTGCAGTGTGTTGTTGAAGTGATTTCTGATCGAGTTGCAGTGTGTTGTTGAAGTGATTTCTGATCGAGTTGCAGTGTGTTGTTGAAGTGATTTCTGATTGAGTTGCAGTGTGTTGTTGAAGTGATTTCTGATTGAGTTGTAGACGCAGCATGCTGGCGTTTTACTGCAGAGCGCATGCAGACAGCTTTGCTTGACGGCGAAGTGTCATTAAAATTGACGGGGGTCATTACCCGCCCTGCTGCTCTGCATAAGGAGAGGAAGCTGCTTCTGTGTTAGTGTGATCCAGGCCTTCTCAAAACTCTACATCTAACGGCAGAGTGATGGGACATTTTTCATGATTTAACCCTTTGACGCGTACGGTCACGCCGGTGTTACAGCGCTAGAGTGGTCCCTGAAGCGTACGGTCACACCGGTGTGATTAGAACACAAGATTAGAACGTCTATTTACGAATGACGCAACAATAGGCCTGTGGGCTAACCCTCGTTCTTAACCCTAGGACTAAACACACTGTTCCACAAAAACATTGTACCAAATAAACATCTTTACAACATTTACATTTATTTGTTTATGCAGACGTTCACACTTTCACAGAAGTAATGTAAGCAGCAAATACCCCCTAGCCTATAACGTTGATTTAGCTACAGTTCGCTAACGTCATTGCTAACCAAGCTGTCAAAATGAGCTAACTACGGGCTGACAGAAAATATAATATACACAAGCGATTGTGATATAGCGATTACACTTTACAATGTTTTACATCACGGGTAAACTCATCCGTGATCAAAATAATTGACGAAATACTCGAAAAACGCATTTTCGAAAAAAATCCGGCAGTAAGCTAATATTGGTTTGCGGTGCTGCCATCTTGTTCTTCCGCATTCAACCAAAGATGATGCATGATGAAGAGATGCTCCACTTGCGCCCAACTGTAACCATATCAATTCTCAACCAAGTTAACCTGGAAGTGATTTATCTTGTCACGTTATCATCTTTGGTTGGACCAGAGATGACGTTGTATGGCTGCGCCCGTGTTATTAGCTTTATCAGAGGTAAATAGCATCTCATAGCATATGGTAAGCAGTAATGTACAACCTTCAAAAATGTACTTTACCAACATCATGGGTGTCCATTGCAATGGTTGCTTGAATCGGAACACGCCATTTGTAACAACTATTTGAAAACATGCGAAAAATATTTAAAATAAAAACATTTTCACCACACAAACAATTAGCTGACAGATATTTTTATTGATGCAAATGAAAGACAGTGCAGTTAGCTTCGGAGTCAGATGATGACTGTCCCTTGTCGCCTCACACATACTGAGAGTCATCTAGTGTTGTTATATATTATATATATATATAGTGTAGGCTATGTATATGTATGTATGTGTGTGTGCTAATATTAGCTAACTCTCAACCGTGCGAAGGCTACTGCTGTGACGTAACAGTCGAATTCTAGAACAGCTGTTGCACACAGAAAAAAAACTCACGCTTTGGGGCTGTTGAAAATATTTTGGAACTTACGTGCGAAAAGGTTAATAAGCGGGGCCCTAATTTGATTTCTGGGATCGCTGGTTGAATTTTAATCCTCTTTTTCCAAACAAAGTACACCAAGTTCATCACAATTACTGTGCTAAATCAGTGAAGGTGTAACTTCTAACCTCCATATTTATGAATTTGAGACTCTCTCTGGCTGTTGCAAAAGATTGAAAGAGGTGTGTGCGTGCGTGTGTGCATTTGTGTGTTTTTGTCTGTGTGTGTGTGTGTGATTTTCTTCCTCCTGCTTACTCCTTCAGGTACACTGCTACACAGTGGCATCACTGCTCTGTTGATGTCCTCATGTAGATTACCCATGGTGCATTTCACAAGTGGGATTGCATAAAGTCTGTGAACCTGCAGTTAATTATTGACCATGACCCCCCCCCCCCCCCCAAAAGAAAGGAAAAATAGCAGGTTACATCTGGGGTGGCACCAACAGCCAGCTGCCAAGCATAAAAAAGTGTTTGTTGGTATGAAGTGAGTGATGCAGTCTTTTATTAGTGTGTGATTCAGAGTTTGTGTATAATTATAGTCTGTCACACTATGACAGTTTGGTACACAACCCTGTGCTGCGTGTTCTTGCCACATTTCCAAAGCTCTAACTGCCTATCCTGCTCAGGGTTCCGGGGCTGATCGGGGGGTGGGGCGGGGGGGTCACCTCAGTCTTCAATTGTAGACAGTCCCCATCTGGAGTGGGTGAGTGACAGGTGGGGGTGTCTCATCCTTTTTTTGAGGGGGGAGGGTTTTGTAATTGATTTGAGAGATCTCCATGGCTCCTGTGTGTCTGTGTCCGTCTGTCCCCTGACTGAATCGCAGTGCATTAGTGTCCTGGGGGGGGGGTGAGAACACTGCAGATGGATGAAGCTTTCTGTCACTTTTAATTACCCTCTTCTTAATTATACGGCGGCACCTCCCCCTGAACATGGTTAGGTCAGAGGTCAACTGGAATCCTGATGGATTCAAAAAGCTCTCTCTGTAGGATGGTTCCTTGTGCTTTTTGTGGGGGGGGGGGGGGGGTAAAGGTTAGGGGTTTGTGTTGTGGTTGTGTGTTAGTGGTTTGTGTGGTGGTTGTGTGTTAGTGGTTTGTGTAGTGGTTGTGTGTTAGTGGTTTGTGTAGTGGTTCTTGAGCCCTGTGCCTGTTTGCTTTGGCTGAGTGGTATGAAGCTAAAGATTCTCTACGATAGGCCTTGAGTTCCTGTGATTGACAGTTCATTGATGTTGGTTTTGTGGAGGGGAAGGATAAAAACAAACAGGACAGTCAAGGCCGCATTATGTGTGAGCGTACCCTGCTCCGGTATGACTCCACACTCCAGCATAGACGTGCCATTTGCCAAGATGGCGGGTTGTGGCGATTCTTACGAGGGTGTTCTTGAGGAATTTGTCAGACTTTTGGACTTCTGCCACATGATTTAAGCCTTTCAAAGCAGACCATGCTTTTACTGGTTGTAACAGTTGTGTGCGTGCGTGCGTGCGTGTGTGCATGCGAGTCTATGCCTGTGTGTATGTGCATCTTTGTGTGAGTGCATATGCCTGCTTTATAGTCCTGTGTGTAATTTAAATGCCACTGTGTTGATGAATAAGGGAGTTGTGTTTTCTGCCTAAACCCTCTTTTGTATGTTTTGTCCAAAAACCAAAAATATAAATTTTGAAATTAACATAAAGAAATGAGCCATTAGGCTGTCTCAGTGTATATTATGCTGTTAGGGGTCGATTTACTAAGATCCCAAATAACGGGTGTTATTTTGCGGGCGCAGCCAAATTATTTGCACACGCTATCATTTCACACTTTGGGGGTGATCAAGTTAAGAGTCATTATGTAAATTGCTCCAGCCGCAAACAGCCATATTTAAATGAGAAATTTTGCGTGTTTGGAATGGTTATACTGTAAGAAAACGGTGAAAAGACTGGCAGCAATGTTTCCATTTTTATGATTTTTTTTAGAGTGTAGGTATAAGCTACTGTTACACTGAACAAGCTGGCGGTTTATTACGAACAGTTTCACGGGATGTGTCTAAGTTTCTGCCGGGAGTTACAGATGTTTGTCAGGACTGAAATGATCATAACTATGCTTACTAGCACTAAGCCTACTCACACCGTGGGCCTCACATAAAATTTCCATTTGATCATGTATTTTGTGAAGTTTTAGAATAGAATAGAATAACTTTTATTTTCCTGTGAGGGAACTTCAGTTGTAGTTACCTGCAATAAAAAAGACCCATAACACACAAACAAACATGTTAAATAAAGACATTGAATTAAGTGAATTAAAGTGAGGGTATGAGTCGAGTGGAATTCAGCCAAGCGTTATGATGGGAAAAAAAAACTCTAACTCTTGACATATATACAAACTCCGCCTCCGCAACTTTTTTTCCCAAGCACGTACAGTCTCTGTCTAGTCAGAAACAGAGCACCAAACCCACTCAGCCTCTTCAGTCTGATTAGCTTGTTATTCACTGTTTGTTATAATAGACGTTGTATTGTTTGCTTGATTCAAATACTAGTTACTCTTGTATTGTATAACATGATTTGCTTCATGATTTAAAAAAAATATTCTTACTGTTCATGATGTAGCCTATGTAGGCTATCCACAAATGATCTTCTTGTGTATTTTGAGCATTACCCCCCATTTTTATGCAATCATTCAGAACGTTCAGTTATAGATATTCCAAACACACCCGTACTGTCTTGCTACAACGACAGCCGTCATTTTATCGATTCCGTGTCTTTTAATACCTGCTTTCCATTTGTACTAAAATGCACCCGCAAATATCGTTCTCAAACTTCCTTTCGGGTTTAGTAAATCACTTTTCACGTGCTAAAGCAATCTATTTGCATGACCACCTCCCACTATTTTGGGAAATAAGGTGAAGCCCAATTTTGAATATTCATTCAGGCTAACCCGCAAAAATGAGAAATGAACGTATCTTTCAACCCATTAGTAAATCGACCCCTAAGTGTAACTCATGGAGGTGTATATTAGGTTCACAGGGGTTGATGGAATTGTTTTGTGAGTTTCTGAGCCAGCCTGCATCAGAGTGTCTGAAAATAACAATAATAAGAGCTTGATGTGAAAGCATGTCCGTTCAGTCTTGGGGGACCGGAACCTGGGGCGGATTTGGGGCGCTGCTCCATACAGACTCTTGAACCCCACCACTACACTGTGCTTCAGAGGAACACTATGGCAGCTCTTCAGCGCATCCTCCTACTACCAAAAGGCAATTTTCAGGCTGTGTGATCGCTGGCCAGTGAAGGATCCTGCAGGATTTGTATCAGTAGCACAGATAAATCAGAATGCGTCCCAGAGGAAACTCCCACAGAAGAACACACAGCTTCCAGAGAGGGATCCAGACTTACTCAACTCTTCTGGCGGAGATGGCGGATGATGCGTCCATTGGCAACGCATCAGAGAAAGTGTTTTTATCTCTTTATCCCAGCATTCCCGGGAGACTGCTGCACGTGTACCCCCACACATACACACACACACACACACACACACACACACTTGCTCACACGCATATATACACACAAACACATGTGCCCGCACACACATGCTAATGCACAACCATGCGCACATACACATGCTAATGCACACACACACACACACACACACACACGTACATACACATACACACTTGCACGCATGCGCACATACACATACGTGCACACACGCGCACATACACATACGTGCGCACACACACTCATTCACGGAAACATATACACACATAAATAGACACACATGCATCTATACACAAACATAAACTCACAAACGTATGCTCACAATGTGCATATGCATGGCTGCATGGTTCGTGGTGGTTAACCCCTCTCATTCATAGCCACAGCCTTTGACCCAGAAAAAGCCAAATGGAGTCACGTCGGCTGAGCATGAACGGTCAAACCAAAGATACCCTTCTTTGGTCAAACGGTCCTGATGAACAGCAGTGATTTCTTTTTTAGCAGCTGTTTGTTCTTAACGCATTAGTGAACCCAGCCGCGCTCTGATTGGTCATCGTGTCCCTGGACCATTGAAGCGCACTGAGTGGCTCTGTGAGATCTCAACGCAGAGCGAGGTGTGACTGTGGGGCGCTGAAATCACCCAGTGTGTTCGTGCTCAGTGCGTTAGTTGGCAGTGTGTTAGTGCTCAGTGTGTTAGTTGGCAGTGTGTTAGTGCTCAGTGTGTTAGTTGGCAGTGTGTTAGTGCTCAGTGCGTTAGTTGGCAGTGTGTTAGTGCTCAGTGTGTTAGTTGGCAGTGTGTTAGTGCTCAGTGCGTTAGTTGGCAGTGTGTTAGTGCTCAGTGTGTTAGTTGGCAGTGTGTTAGTGCTCAGTGCGTTAGTTGGCAGTGTGTTAGTGCTCAGTGCGTTAGTTGGCAGTGTGTTAGTGCTCAGTGTGTTAGTTGGCAGTGTGTTAGTGCTCAGTGCGTTAGTTGGCAGTGTTTTAGTGCTCAATATAGTTCAATATAGTTGAAATAGGTGCTTTTTCTTCATCTAATGTCCCTGCAGGTACCGATTTGTTAAGTTATTGTATCGTTTGGGTACTATATGTAATATTTTGTGGACGAATCCGGGACAGTTTGCGGCACTTTCTAGTTACTGCGCGTCACTAGTATCTCATGCGCTTAGTGGACGAACCGGACCCAGCCTGGAAGTAATGGCCATATAAGGGTCCCCCTGCTCCCTACTGCGCAGTCTCTGGCTCCAATTTTTGTACAACATGGCAGCACTTCCGCTGTTTCAAAATACTTTTCACAAGCCCATGGATAGTCGATGGGTGACATCACAGTCACTTTGTCCATATTTTTCTGTGCTCTGTGAGAATATGGGATGCTGAAATCACCCAGTGCATTAGCGCTCTGTGCGTTAGCTCTCCATGTGTGCTTGTTCCTTCTGCTCTGAAGACAGCGCTTTGTCTCGGCTCAGGCCGGAGGCATTGACCTTCTTCCTGAACCCCAGAGCCCCATGATGCCGCCAGCCGGACTCCAGGGAGGAATTCCGCCCCGCTGAACAACCCCCTCCTCACCTTTCCCGGTCCTCCTGTCGGGGGTCGTGGGTCAGGGTTTAAATGGGCGAGGCGCGTTTAATGTCCCCAGATGTTGCTTTGGCCACTCAGGAGAACAGCGGGAAGCGGCATGTGTGGGCCTCGGGTGTTCCGGGGTTTCGGCCCGTTCCCACTGACAGGAACACACATCCCTGCCTGGCTCCCAGCTGGAAAACTCCAAACTCCTTTTTACTGGGAGTTTATGTCACTTCAAGCAGTCACAAGCTCGGGCTCGTTTCCGCTGACTGTTCCGGCTCAGAATGACCTGGAGCGGCCTCTAGTCTCCAATCCAGCATGTCAGAATGCAAGCGTTTGATTTTCCGCGCAACTCGATGACTTCTTGACGTTGCCATTTCGTCTAAATATGGGCGAAATGATCCGTAAGCCTTGTGTGGAATGTAAACATTAGCAGTATTAGTTTCTCCTGCATGGGTGTGATTTACAGATGGATGGGGGGCTGCGATGTGGAGTGGGTGTCGTTTCTCCAGCGTTGTGATTGTGATGGATGTCTCTGGAAGGGTTGTCATCGCTGGGCATCGTTCGCTGACAGATGGCCTTGCCGTATTTCCCGCTCCATCGCTTAAACGGCGGTCGTGGATTGATTGCTCCTGCTCGCTGGGTGCTGGGCCTGAAGGAAGATCTTCAATATCGCTTCTGAGGATTAATTTCCCGCTGAGCGTGGAGGAGGCATTTCGCAAGAAAAACCAGGTCATTTTCTGAGCCCTGATGCAGCAGCAGCTCATATTCCACAATGGGAGCTATCTATCAGAAGGAGGGGAGGTGGCATCTTTTTTTTTTGTTGTCATAATCTTTACTCAGAATTTGGCACAAGCATTTCCACGACAACCGTCTTAATTATGTAAATTGCGGAGGGGAACCTTTGATAATTGTCTGTCCTTCCTCATTTACTTTAGAGCTTCAAAAATTTCCTGGTCTTTGTTCATCCTGGGAGATGTTTGTGTTTCCAGTGACGGATGTTCCTTAGTGAGAGTCGGTACTTTTTTATTTCGTTGTTTATTTGAGCTCTCACTCCGAATGCTCATCTCTCATCATTAAAGAACATTACTGCTGCTACCCCATCACATTACCTGACAACATAGCTTGTTGGTACCCCATCACATGACCTGATAACATAACCTGTTGGTAACCCATCACATGACCTAATCACATGACCTGCTGGTACCCCATCACATGACCTGCCCGGTTTTGTTTTTTGTTGCTCGGTTGGCAGGAGAGGACAGTAGCCTGTCATTATGAGAATTTCACATTTCCGGTGTGCACAGTGGTGTAAAATGAGCCAGGTAATGTGGAAATTCTGTATTACACTGGAGAGCATCTCCTTCACCTCCCGGAGCCAGGCCACAGATACCACAGTTTAAATTACTGATTGTATACCACAGCTACATGTTGGCTTTAAAAACATAATAATAATAATAATAATAATAATAATAATAATTTATTCAAGGTTGGTTTTTTATGTCAGGAATTCTAGTCCACTTAACTGCAGGCCTCAGATCTCCATACTTTTCAGGATGATCCGGTTTTATGGAGTCTGTGCCGGTAGGTGGGTATCACTGAGAGCTGCTCAGGGTACGAGACAGAAAATCTCAGTTGGAATTTCTCCATTCCTGCCATAGTTTTACTCCCTCATGCACTGAAACAGTATCTGCTGTCCCAGGAATGTGCCTCTTGCTGGCGGATTACCTCAGGTATGTCTGGAGCTAACAGATTCCACCCTGCAGAGGAATCCTATTAGGAAACGGACAGATAACCCAAGGCCACAAGTGGCTCTTTACGAGTTTCCCACAATCTTCCACTCCCCCCAATGCATCCCAAACTCAACCTCCAACGATAATCCTGTACCTCCAGGATCTGGAGAGAACAGCTTTCCTCTGCTCTGGGCCCGTTTCTGAATGGGATGGGCTTTGTGGGGTTACCTCCTGCAGTTTTTTGGAGGGCCCCTGTGTTCGGCCACTTCCTGGTCTCTCTCTCTTCCTGTTGCTCGCTCCCAGCATCCCCTGGAGGGAGAAAAGAGTGCCATCCTGTTTGAGCTGAATGGAGATATTCTTCCCAGCCTGTCTACTGACGCAGGGAATCACAAGGAGTTAGGAAAAAGATTCAACCATTGTGTGTGTGTGTGTGTTTTTAGTCTATATTTGGCAGAATATTTTCAGAGGAGGGGTGGTTTGGGGGCCACAGCTTTTGCGTACCTCTCATTGTCTTCAGATTTACCCCTCCCCCCCACCCCCCTCTGTACTTATACCTACATCATTACAATACTTAACCTAGCAATAAAAAGTGCTAACAGGTCATATTATGAAGTCCTACACATACACATATGTACGCACGCACACACGAACACACAAATATGCACATGCACGCACACACATACACACATGTACGCACACACACAGCACTCTGTGCCAAAGACGGTAAGATTATTTTCTCTTTCTCTGTAGTTGCGGAGCGGTGCTATTTGTTTGCATTCCAAGATGCACTCGATTGGCCAACCGACAGAGAAAATGAGGGCAGGTTGTGCCTGCTGGCTCCTGATCTGAGAAGATTGTCTCTCTTACGTTTGTTCAAGTATGAGAAGTGTTCAACAACATCTGTTCAACGAGGTGGCAAATAACTCATCTTTTCATAGCACAGTCCTTCCTGTTACCTTGTTATCCATGAAGAGAAGGGCGTGTCTGTTGCAGTACTTTCTGACAGAGTAGAAAATCAGCCGAGCTTGAATTTGTAAGGCCTTCATCTGATAAAAACCTTTTTACTGTGTTGCTGGTTCTGCATATTTGTTCTTGATGTAAAATGGCAGAATCTAATTTGCTTGTGAATAATTGATTTTTAAATATTTCTCTCTCTGTTTTAAAGTCAGTAAATGTGGAAAATCTGACAGATTCCAGTTTGTTTCATGGCCAGATTAGCTTTGTGCTTTGTGTTTTGGTATTTTTTAAGTTCTATGTTAAGATCAGAGTTGAAAATGGAGGAACGCAGCGAAGTGTTTGTAAATGGCGGGAAGCAGAGGACATTGTGACTCCACACTGGGGTCATTTGTAAACGGCGGTAAGCAGAGAATGTTGTGACTCCACAGTTGGGTCATTTGTAAATGGCGGGAAGCAGGGAACATTGTGACTCCACACTGGGGTCATTTGTAAGCGGCAGGAAGCAGAGAGCATTGTGACTCCACACTGGGGTCATTTGTAAATGGCGGGAAGCAGAGAACGTTGTGACTCCACACTGGGGTCATTTGTAAGCGGCAGGAAGCAGAGAACGTTGTGACTCCACAGTGGGGTAATTTGTAAACGGCGGTAAGCAGAGAACGTTGTGACTCCACACTGGGGTCATTTGTAAACGGCGGTAAGCAGAGAATGTTGTGACTCTACACTGGGGTCATTTGTAAACGGCGGTAAGCAGAGAATGTTGTGACTCTACACTGGGGTCATTTGTAAATGGCGGGAAGCAGGGAGACTCCATCTGGCAGACAGGAATGTGTTTTGGATTTTATGATATTCCCCATTCCCGCTCCTCTTGAGCTGTGTTTAGGAAGCCCCCATTCAGACGTCATGCTTTTTAACCAGGACCTGCTGGTGTACACTGCCCCACCACCACCCCCTCTCCTATATTAGTGGTAATGAGATGTGACAGATCTGGGATGGCGTGTGTGGAGCCTGTCTGTGTGATGGGCGTGAAATGCATGTGAAAGTGGTATCCGAGTGAAATTGGGAAAGGTGGGAGGGTGAGGTGTTGAGGGCCTGGATAGGGCGTGCTGTCTGACCCAGATAGGTGTGTGACCCCGGTCGAGCCCACTGGCCTGGATTTGGTCCGCTGTGGACGTTCACAGTTTACTGCACAGTCTGAGATTCACTGTAGACTGATACTGTTACAACGGAGACCAGAATGATGGGCCTTCCTTTTTTCCAGTTGTTCTCACTCTCTCTCTTTCTCACTTTCTCTCTCTCTCTCTTTCTCACTTTATTTTGCTCTCTTTCTCACTCTCTTTTTGTCTGAGAAAAAAAGCTTAATTAATGATACATGGGATTTAAAACACAGTGGATTTTTCCATGGAACACAGGCCGTGAGCTTCAGGCGTGCCAGAAAAATACCTTTTGGCAGGAAGCGTGTCAGTGCCCCGCGCCCCACACTCCACTCACCGACACCCCTCCACCCCTCCATCATCAAAAGACTGGGGTGGTGCCAGGGGGGGGCCGTGGCCTAATCGGGGTCTCCCCCTGCGCCAGCTGCAAGCCTTGCATCCGCTGTCTGTCTCTGTAAAGGCCACAGCTGTGCCTTAATGAGTTTGTTAAGCGCCGCTCGTTTACGAACATGCTGACTGGGTGTGCGGGAGGGGGGGGGGGCTTTTTATTTCTGTTTGTTTGATTGTGTTTTCAGGGTCATTACGTGAGTAAGTGGCTCACTCAGCTCTAAAAGCAGGGTCAGGTGCAGGATGTTACATGCGCTGGCATCTGTGCTTTCATCAGATTTTTTTTCATTTTTTTTAGAGCTATGTGGCGGGGAGGGGAATGTGGTAATATCCGTGGTTTCTGTGGAAAGGCTTTGTGGAGACTTCCTCTTCTTTCTGCAGAAGGCAGCTGCTGATGTCGTCTTTTGTCTGTTTTCTGGCAGAGAACGGCACGGCGCACTGGCGTCTGTACAGCAGCCAGGCGCAGGGACGCTTCTCAGAGCACTGACTCTGAATCAGTGTCTGTAACTCCTGCCCCAGGCACTGACTGTAGACCAGATTAGATTTGTGCCTGGTTCAGCTGTTCTCAGATCAGTTAGTCGTATGTTTCCAATGGGGCACACGCTCACCTGGTTCCCATTCTTCTAAACCCAAACCCTAACCCTAACCCTGCCTCGCCTCTGTGTGTTATTTTGTGAAGTCGATGTTCACAAGCTTCACAGAGCAGTGGTTATGTTGCGGCTGTTGAATCCTCAGGTCAGTTAGCCTCTGATAATGCAGAAGGTTACAGCTGCGTGTCCCGAGCAGAGCAGGGTGTTGTACCAACATAACCTAAAGTGCCTGTAAAGACAGTTCAAGCTCTGTTGCCTTGGATACGGGTGTTGCTTAAGCCGATAAATAACCTTGGTAAATGACAAAGGTTCCGGGAATAAGTGGAGAACTACTGTTGGTATCTGGAACGGAGCACTGCGCAATACCCTTCCTGGCAAGTGTTTCAATAATTCAACAACCACCAATAATTCACTGGAGGACACTTGGCGGACCATCACAACCAACTGAAGTTCAGCCCAGATTTTAAAAACCGAAAAAAAGAAAGATCCCAGCGAGAGTTCAGTAAAATGCATAAGGAAGCTTCAGTAAGCTCAGCACAAGTGTTCTTCTGTTTTTTATTTCCTGCCAACTTTCATTTTTAGAAAAATTGTGTAACTCTTCATTGCCTCAGGTCCTGAATTGGTTTCAGTTTGCGGTCACTGCCGACAGCACCGGAGGGACATTTTCACTACTGGGGTTTTTCAAGGTTTTCAGGAAGGAAAGTTGTGGCAACACGCTGTATCAGCAACAAGCTGCTTAGACGTAATATTTTAAATCCATTCAAAACCTTCAGACTGGCTGGAAGTGATGGAATATCTTGCGACGCTAAGGTGGTATATCTTGGAATAGCTAGAGATGCTAAGGTGGAATATCATGGCTGTGTGCTGCAAAAGTAAGGCGGTCAGACAGAACCTTCTTTTAAATTTTGATTTGATTCAGAACTCAAGGACACAACCATATTTATTATTAAACAAAGATGACATCATTAATAAGAGAAATTCACATCCCTCCCCCACACACACACTGGACATTACATACACGTTCATCCGCACATTGTTTAGTCACGCTTCCTGCCGAGCTTGTGTGCTTCATCAGCACAATTACATGCGTGCTTTCAGGTAGCAGTTTGTCACAGGCTGATAAGCTTACTGTGAAAAGTCATGTTCTTTCAATTACAGCAGCATTTCTGGGTAGTTAGCCACCTCCTGTTTAAAACTGCTGGCCCACTGGGCTGCACCCATTTCACACACTCCAGTGCCCATTGGGGTCACCCAACAGCTTGGATGTTCCCCGCACAACCCTGGTGGAATCCTGCCGGAACCCTGTCAGTGCAGACTTCGCCTTTCTGCTCCAGGGACCGTTATGAGCTAAAAGAGTATTTAAATGATTACATTAGTGGTATTTTTCATCTGTTATAGAATGCAGTTGCAGAATAAACAGGAATACTACTATGGAAGGCAATTGGA
The DNA here is from genome assembly GCA_022702515.1 of Ilyophis sp. 1 JC-2022. Taxonomy (NCBI): domain Eukaryota; kingdom Metazoa; phylum Chordata; class Actinopteri; order Anguilliformes; family Synaphobranchidae; genus Ilyophis; species Ilyophis sp. 1 JC-2022. The sequence goes on along the minus strand of CM040396.1, from coordinate 65,509,193 downwards.
GCCATATAAAATGTGCACTTGGGATATAGCTCCTGATATTTTGAGAGGTTCTATTTATTTAGACCCATGTCAAATTATGGCAGGTTATACATAAATTTGCACTGCCACGCTTAGCATGCGCTCCTATCCTTTTTTAAATTTATTTTTGTTTTTACATGCAATACACTGGATATTTACTGAATTCAATTCAGTACTTTGCTCAGGGGTACTTAACAGCAGCACCACAGCTGTTGAATCTAGCCCACAAACCTTGAGTTACAAGCCCAGTTTCCTCAGCACCTCCTGCCCTGGGAGGCCCCCTCTTCTGTTGCATTGATGGTGACGTTTCCTCTGAACAAATGTCGCCTGTCCCCAGTGGTTGTTGATTAGCTACTGGTATGGGAGTAAAATGACTAACGCTGTGGGAAAAGTCAGGTTCCGACGAGATGTAAAGTGTCTGTCGTTGCGCCCCTTTACCCCTTACTCACTGGCAGTGAATTTCTGAGATCTCTCCTGCCACAACTGTAGGCCCACTGCATATGAGTGTATGGAGTAATCAAACTGCTCATGTATGATAAATTATATGGGAGAGCAGCTGTGCTTTGTTTCATCTTCTACGCAGGTTTTGTTTCATTATTCAAATAATTCCTGAGAGTCACAGGTTAGGCTCTCTTCTTAAACAGGGAGGTTTTGTGGTTTTATGATTTTTGCCTGAAATGTGAATGATGCTGGCGATGCGAAAGCACACAGGTATGTGCAGAGGCTTCTTCACATGCATATGACATTTGAGTCAGATACTGAACCATAATGGACCGATCGGGACCTGCAGTGCAGAATGCCAGTGTCCATGTGACCTCTGCGTGACCCCACCATGACCCCTGTGTGACCACCACATGACCACTCTGTGACTCCTGCATGACCTGTATCTCTTTTTGGCAGAGATCCGGGCCCAGCTGGTGGAGCAGCTGAAGTGTCTGGACCAGCAGTGTGAGGTCCGCATGCAGCTCCTGCAGGATCTCCAGGACTTTTTCCGCAAGAAGGCCGAGTTGGAGATGGACTACTCCCGCAACCTGGAGAAGCTGGCCGAGAGGTTCCTCGCAAAGACGCGCAGCACCAAGGACCACCAGTTCAAGTAGGCGGGGGGGGGGGTCAGTGTGCGGTACCTGTCAGTGTTCACTGGCTTCTGTCTGTAGCTGTTTATTCCATCTGCTCAGTTGGCCCTGAGCTGTTTGGCTTTGAGAGCCATAAAATTTGGCGTGATGTCAAATCATTCTACTATCAATATCGGCTACTAAATATGAAATAAATATACAATCCTACCATTGGTTTTACACATAGAGATGTCCTTTTCAAGATTGACTGGTCAATTTTTGTCTTGGACAATCCGTTTGAGAAATACACACCCCTGTATAATGCTAGTACACCTTCTGAAACCCCCACACGTAAAACCCCACCAGCTGCTCGTGCAGATTTTATGTATTCATTCTGGTTTGATTGACACCGCATTTATACAATAGAGGACATGATAACCTTAATGTCTTATTGGGTGCTTTGAACAATAAATTACAAACGGGCGTAACATCATTTTTAGTTTTATTAGTTTCATTTAACACAACAAACCACAGAAAACGCAAGAATGTACATGTTTTCACAAGATTTTACTAATTTTGCCAACTCGTCTGCATGACTGGAGAAAATCCTCGCCTTGCTTACATGGATTTTGGGAGTGGGTCAGAAGAAGATACCATAGTATTGATACTATCGGAGAATATGCCTACTAAAATGACGGAGATTTTCTTCCTCGAAATGTAAGTATTATTGCTTGTAATATTTTTCAGTGCATTTCACATACTGTAATGCGTTCATAGGCGGCTCAGATTTGTTTTACATCGATTTGGCGTGAAGCTAGAACATTTTTCAGAATATTCCTGATGGTAGAATATTATTTTATTGTAATCTTATCATACATGTTTTGGATGGGTTTTTGGACCCATAGATATCTATCCCCCTATACTGATGAAAATATATCGTAATTCCCACTTGAAAATGACGCAAAAGTGAGTTTCATGAGTCAAAATAGTTTATATTGTAGTTAAATATATGATTATTTCATGATTTACAGCAGTGCACAATTCATCCATTTTGGATAGATTTGGAGACACTAAGGGACAACAGGGTACACTGCTTACACTTTGCATCATACATCTTTAGTAGTTCTGCATATCACCCTCAGATTTGTCACACTTGTGGACAAGGAGTGTGCGATCCAAGAAATGTATAGTTTTACCAGTTTTCTTTGTTTGTTTCTTTTTATACATTTATTGCTCTCAGTATTTCATTGCAAACTAAAAACTTTGTTTTGCATTTTTGCCAAGATTTATTTGCATTTGTGGCACTTTATTTTGACCTAAATTATGAAAAAAACTAAGTATATCTAAGTATTGTAAATGGGTTAGTATTATAAATGGTACAATTGTCTTGCTTCATTTAAGCCAAGTTTCTGTGATGCTCACACTTGGGGCCACATGTATAAAACTCTGAGTATAAGAATGCATAGAAGAATGCTGAGGGTGAAAGTCAGAAATGTACCTCTGCACATGTCCAACGTGTGCAGAGGTACGCAGATTCTCACAGCATGTGTTATATTATACATCTGAATTTCTGCGTGGAAACCTGCTTACGCGGCTTTCTGAGGGCTTTTTTCTGCTCAGCACTGTTTATACATGTGGCCCCTGGAGTTATAAAGCCTTACATAGAACACCCCCTAAATAGGTGAGAATTTACCTAATTTGGCTTCTGCACAAAGGGGTTAATCAATAGTAATTTGCTTGCAGCTTAGTAGGACAATAGAAGCATTATTAATTCCATACATTGCTCTGTCACCTTGAAGATTTTGATCACAGAAAAAGAAAGTTCATGATGCTAAGTCACAACCTAGTGGCTCACGACTGGTGCATTCTGGGATTATGTTGGACGTCATGATGGATAGATCTGCATGCTTGCTGTTAAAGGGTTAAGCATGGTTTCAGAAAGGTTTGAACACATTACTGTTCTGCATTATGAGAACGGATCATAAAACAAATATGATTTTCAAAATGAGTAATTTTGCAGATGATGTACTGCTGCTTCATCTTGTCAAAGGCAGAACATTAAAACAATCATGTTCATTTGACAAAATGAGACAAAAGCACTCTTACCATGTGTTTTATAACTCAAGCAAAATACTGGAGAAAATTTGCCAACCTTCTGAAGCTCGCATCCTGCCTGAATCTGACAGGCCTCCATTTTGTTTCTGAACATGTGACAGCCAAAGTCGGCAGGTGGCAATTTTGTGCTCCAAATCTTTTGGCCGGAATCTTCCAGCCGGGCTTTTCTCCCTTCTCCCTAATGCACACAGAAGATGTTTCACTTGTAACATTTGACTGCTTCAGACCAGCAGTAACTCTTGTAACATTTCACTGATTGACCTGCAGTAACTCTGTATTTTTGCAGTCCCCTTCTGATAGCCTGTGTAGTTAACTTTCCTCTCTTATCAAATTAAATGTCATGTTGAGTTTGTCACACAGTGAATTGTGTACAGTGGGCTACAGCATGTGGATTGGAGGGGGTTGTGTGTAGGTATAGGCATGGTGGGATTCTAAACCTGTAGTTTGTTGCTCCCCTTATGACCAATGGCAGAGCAGAGAGGAGCTGGACCTCAGAGCTCTGTCATTGGCTTGACTTTGGCTGGACCCTATCATTGGACTCGGGCCAGGCCCTGCCATTGACAGGACTCAGGCCGGGCCCTGTCATTGGTTGGACTCGGGCCGGACCCTGTTATTGGCTGGCCTCGGGCCAGACTGTGTCATTGGCTGGGCTCGGACCGGACCCTGTAATTGGCTGGACTCAGGCTGGACTCTGTCATTGGCTTGACTCGAGCCGGGCCCTGTCATTGGCTAGACTCGGGTCAGATCATACGTGGAACGCTGCTGCTATTTTGGCCACTCTCCTGATAAACAAGTGCTCCCCTGCACCCTGAACACATTCTCCCAGAGCTGAGAAAGTCAGACAGTCCGGCCTTATTTATAGGGAATAGAGTGGGTTTTTTCCTGCCAGGTCTGTGTGGAGCTTACGCTCGCTGGAACAGTTCAGAGCCTAAATAAAAGCCCCTCTGCGGGTCCTGCTCATATGAATAGCATTTAGCCTGTTTCACATGATGCTAACGTTCTCCATTAGAGTAACATGCTGATCTGGGTACTAAGATCCGCCGCCATCTGAATCCTTAATCTACTTTACTAACGTGTTTACCAAAGTGCTGTTCTCCTCACTGTCTGCAGAGCTTTTGATTGGTTGCTATGCCAGGCGGATTTGTAGGTGGGACTTTACAAATGTTTTGATTGGCTACAGTGTGTGGGTGGCCTGCTGTAGCTGACCATGATGCATTTGTCTTTCAGTTCCCCTGTTCTGTGTGGAAGGCTCAGTCTTTGCTGTGGGCCAGTCCCAAAGTGGTAGCGCCCTCGTGCAGTTCGGGAAGTCGTGAGATTACCCCCCCCCCCCCCCTCTAGTATGGAATTGTATTAATTAAAATAGCTTTCTTTGTTGTAAAATGTCATTATCAACCCCAGATTTCTCTATAATATAATCAGAGATGAGTCCGGCTTCACCATGATTTGTTTTCACAAAACCACATGTTTACTGTAGAAAGTGAGCTTGACTCGAGTTCAAGGTTAGAGTCTGTTCGTGTCTGTTTTTTGTAGACGACATTCCAGGCTTTTGACAGAACTGCCATGGGCAAGGTTCAAACAGTATGGGGTGTCTGCAGTCAAAAATGTCCCTCCCTTTCTCTATTTTTCGTCTCACTCTTTCCCCCTCTCTTCTTTGATTTATTTTTCTCACTCTCTTCTTCTTCAGCCTGTTTCTTTTCATCCAAACTCCCCAGAACACACCATACTCTACCATAGAGAGATATTCTACCATACGCACACATATGCAAAAATGTACATGTATACACATGCACACATGCACACACACAAATACACACGCACAAACAGACACAGGGACATCTGCGGACAGGCTAATACCCCTGCATCAGCGTGGTCTCGGGCTTTGGGTTTGCTTGGTCTCCCACAGAGGAAACTTTTTTCTCTCATATTGAAATTCACTGGTTGATCCTCAGTGACTGCGTCCTGTTTTTTTATTACACATTTTTTTTCCTGATCTGTCATACTAGCATGTGGTCTGTCTTTAGTGTGAGGAATTATTAAGCTACCAATAGTTTTACGGGCTTTTAGGAAACAAACACATTATATATGGATAAATTCCTTTATGAAAGTGAAGGACAGAGTAAGGTAAGGTTGAATAGAGGCCTTCAGTGAGGTTACTCTTGTACTATCAGCAGTAATGTTAGTTAGCTGTAGTCTTGGTTCGCTAACTCTTATGCTATCAGCAGTAGTGTTTGTTAACTGTAGTCTTGGTTAGCTAACTCTTGTGCTGTCCGCAGTAGCGTTAGCTAGCTGTAGTCTTAGTTAACTAACTCCTGTGCTGTCAGCAGTAGTGTTTGTTAACTGTAGTCTTGGTTAGCTAACACCTGGCTGTGCTCTCAGCAGGAGTGTTGGTAAACTGTAGTGTTAGCTAACTCCTGTGCTGTCAGCAGTAGTGTTGGTAAACTAGTCTTAGCTAACTCCTGTGCTGTCAGCAGTAGTGTTGGTAAACTGTAGTCTTGCTTAGCTAACTCCTGTGCTGTCAGCAGTAGTATTGGTTAACTGTAGTGTTGGTTAGCTAACTCTTGTGTTATCAGCTGTAGTGTTGGTTAGCTAGAGGGGCTCTTACTGAAAGGGTGTTTGATGGTAGCATCGCTATGTGATGCACGCAGACCCTTCCATGCGCTGGTATTCCCAGACAGCGCAGCTCAACGCCTGCATGCTTTACGAGCGGGACGCATCTGCTGCGCGCGCAGAGCCTCTCAGGAATTCCAGTTATTTTATTTTCCGGCTGCTCCCCCTACCACCCCCCGCTGGCCCGCAAACTGTCAGCCTTTCTCTCCTCCCTCTGCATAGAAGAGGGGGCACCACCCAGAGGAGCTGAGACCCTCAACCCCTGGTATGCCCGCTATGCACAGGCCCGTGGGGGGTGGAGAGAGGGAGGGGGGATTTGGGTCTGCCTGTCGACAGCTGGGAGCAGCTGGCCCCCTCCCCAATGGCTGTGAGTGAGGACATGGGGGGTCACACGTGGCGTGGGTCTGGATATTGGGTGGGTGGGGGGAGGGGGGCATAACACCACCATACAGTTTATCAGTTGGCGATTACCCCCCTCCCCCTTTAGTATGGAATCATTATTCTGGAATTTGTCTGATAAAATTGAGCAGGAAAGCTGTGGAGAATAACAGGCAGTGTATATCCTTGTTGTTCTTTGCGTGAACTCTGCTATTAAAAGAACAGATTGCACACATTGGGAGTTGCCCTGGGGGTGGTTGGGGGTTGGGGTACTACATCCCATCTGAAGACAGGACGTGACCTTGCCAGACAGGTAGAGTGAGTTTGTGGCAAGGGCCCCTAAGGAAACGTGATATCCTCTTGCATTTCCTGTTTTCAGCAGAAACTCTGCTGCTAAGGACATATTCTAGCGGGGGGGGGGGGGTTGGGTGATCAATGCCACATGGTTACATGCCAAGAACTGTACAGTTAAAGGAAACTCACACAGATGCTGCGGACCGCTGTGTGTTTATCACAACATCGGGGCCAGTGTGTTGCATGTGTGATACATATAGGCCTAATTTGTTTATCTGAAATGCAACATGACTGTCCAGACCCAGACAGATAGCTAATATCTGGGAGATATCTGCTACTATCTGTGGCCCTGAAGGTTTAGTTAGCCTGATCAGCAGTCTGTATCTGTGGTTCTTCTGGCAGAAGTTTATGTCTGTGGGTTGTATTGTGAGGGCAGCCCTGCTCTGTGGGGAGCCGGGTGTTTTACAGAGAAGGATCGGTGGAGACCCGTGGAGGGTACCTCCAAACCAGCCACAGCGGAGGGTACCCCCCAAACCAGCCAGAGCAGACGGTATACCTAAACCAGTCCGAGCAGAATGTACCCCCAAACCAGATTTAAACACGGATGTCAATGGTTTCAGTATATAATACTGTAGTTATGGGTTGTGTATTTTGTACTGGTGTTATGGGTTGAGTATGTTGTACTGGTGTTATGGGTTGAGTATGTTGTACTGGAATTATGGGTTGAGTGTGTTGTACTGGAGTTATCGGTTGTGTGTGTTGTACTGGAGTTTTGGGTTGAGTATGTTGTACTGGAGTTTTGGGTTGAGTATGTTGTACTGGAGTTATGGATTCAGAATATTGTACTGGTGTTATCTTAGAGGATAATTTTCATCTGTGGATTCTGAGCATGTTTGAACAGTGCTACAGAAATATTTCAAAGTAAACAAAGAAAAAAGCTTGCGTTAAAATGGCTTGGGGTTCCACCACATTCCACGCTCCCACTGCCTGCAACAACCCACAATGCACCGTACAAGAGCACAGTTTTCCAGCTGCCGCCTGCCAGGTCCTGGAATCTGCAAGCACATGCCCCCGTAGGAAGCGATAGTTTTTCTTTCATTTACGCTCTTTATGGCCCACGGGAGACTGCTCACTGTCTCTGACAGCTTTGACGGTAATATAATAGGCATATTTTGCGACCCGCGTGACCATCGCTTTGTGCGGACCCTGCGCAGACGCCCCACGGCGGCCTCACCCGCCACCCTCACAAAGACAGCGTTATCTGGCCAGAGAAACGTCATCCGCACTGATTGTGGCTCCGTTGTGGCTGCCTACTAAGGGAGACCACCATGATTCTACAGAGGCCTTTACGGGTTCACATCCAGGCTGTGTCACTTCCTCTTCAGGAAGTGCCCAACGTTCACATCTCCTCTCCCTTTCTCTTCCTTGTTAGGTGATACCCCTTGCTGTTATTTATTTAGGTTGGGAGGGGAGGGGGGGTGTTTGCGTATCCAAACCAAAGACTTGCCTGGACTTGCTCTGGGGCTATAGTGCCACGCCCTCCCACCTCTGAGATCTAATTCCGTACCGCTCCTCATCCGTTCAAGCAGAACGTAAGACGTGACGAGCTCTGCCTCCGGACCTGCTCTCTGTTTGTGCAGATTCCTCACGGCGATAAGGGACAAGCCGGAGGACTCAAAGGTATGTTCAGCACGCGCTGTGTTTTTCCTGGGGCTCCCCACAGCTCGTGACCTTTGGGATACCTGTCACGGGGGCCCCACATTGGAAACATCTGGAGAACTCTTGAAGGGGCCGTTGAAAGCCAGACCCACGGTTTTTGGTTTCCAAACAGTGGAGTAAAAGATTTCCACCCGTAAAAACACTCCTGTGCATAAAGAGAGGACCGAGAAGTACGAGCAGAATGAGAGATTTTGATTTATGGCCTTGTCGCTCTGTGGAACTGCACCCACGCTTTGTTCAGTGTTGGCTGGAAGATCTTCTGTCTTTGGTTGGTATGACAACATGCTGCTGCAGGTCTGAGCCAATCAGACATCTTCTTTGTTCGTCTTTCCTGATTGGAGAAATGCGTGCTCTCATCTATTGTTGGTTTTCCAAAATAAAAAAGGGGTACTGATCCTGGCTCAGTTTCCTCTTGACCCTCTCAGGTGAAGTGGTGTAGCGGTTGGGGAGCCGGTTGCAGGTGGAGCTTTGGGTTGTCCCTGTAAGCAGGATTTTTTTAGTAAAATGCCCAGGATTGTAAGGAGTTGATAAAATGCATGACGTTCCCTTAAGCAATAAATCTGGTCCTGAGTGTCCTCAGGCCTCTGGGAAATGTGAGACACACACACACTCACACACGCACGAGCAAGCACACACATATGCACACACACTCACACACAAGCACACACACACAAGAACAAGAAGTCAGGCATTTATACATATACACACACACACACACATGAATGCACACACACGGAAGTTGTCTCATCAGTGTTGCAGTGTTGCTCCAACTGTCATCTTGGCAGTTGGCCCCCAGAGGGCCCCACCTGGCCAGCACAGTTATGTCCTCAGTGCACCCCCCCCATCCCTGCCTCCCTGCAGGGGGCACACATCGCTGTAGTTAAATTAAAAGCAGTTTATTTAATAGGTTTGTACCATGACTTGCACAGTGAATGGAATAGGGGGGTGTTTTCTTTGCTGTGGACAGATGTTGTCGGTGAGGAGATTCTGTACTTTTGCAGGGGGTGGCGTCTGGCTTCCTGTGTGTTTACTGTCCCCTGCCCGAGTTATCTGTGTGTCTGTGAGGGCATTGCGCTGTCTGAGCCATTCCACCCACTGCTTACTGGGTGAAGTGTATGCATGCGCCAGGAGTATCAGTGCACTGTAGCGCCAGGAATCTCTCTCAGCTCAGGATCAGTGCGCAGAGCAGAGTGTGGGGTGGGGTGGGGGGGGGGGGGGTGGTATATCAGGTTGTACGTATGTGTGTGGTACAAGCTCAGGCATGTGTCTTTGTGTTGTGTAGCCCTGCCTGTGTGTGTCTGTATGAAGAGAGAGACCATAACATAACTCTCTCTCTCTCTCTCTATTTTTCTCTCTCTCAGGAAGGAGCAGAATGTCCTCTCCCCGGTGAACTGTTGGAACCTGCTGTTGAGTCAGGTGAAGGGGGAGAGTCGGGACCATGCCACGCTCAGTGACCTCTACCTCAACAACATCATCCCCCGTTTCGTGCAGGTCAGCGAGGACTCAGGACGCCTCTTCAAGAAGGTAACCCTTCCAAATGAAAGTATTAGCACCCAGAACACTGCATAGGCATCCAGAACACTGCATTAGCCCTCAGAGCATTGCATTAGCACCCAGAGCATTGCATTAGCACCCAGAACACTGCATTAGCACCCAGAACACTGCGTAGGCATCCATAACATTGCATTAGCACCCAGAACACTGCAGTAGCACCCAGAGCATTGCATTAGCACCCAGAGCACTGCATTAGCACCCAGAACACTGCATCCATAACACTGCATAGGCATCCATAACATTGCATTAGCACCCAGAGCATTGCATTAGCACCCAGAGCATTGCATTAGCACCCAGAACACTGCAGTAGCACCCAGAGCATTGCATTAGCACCCAGAACACTGCAGTAGCACCCAGAGCATTGCATAGGCATCCATAACACTACATTAGCACCCAGAACACTACATTAGCACCCAGAACACTGCAGTAGCACCCAGAGCATTGCATTAGCACCCAGAGCATTGCATTAGCACCCAGAGCATTGCATTAGCACCCAGAACACTGCATAGGCATCCATAACACTACATTAGCACCCAGAACACTGCAGTAGCACCCAGAACACTGCATTAGCACCCAGAACGCTGCATTAGCACACAGAACCCACAACCAAAGTACTAAAGTCAGACAGACTGTCTGCTTAATGTCACATTCAGGTATAATGCAACATAAAAAAGAGATGAGGGGAGCCACAAAACGAAGAAATTAATTTGGTTTGTCACTCGCAGAAAAGGCAAGTTAAAGAAATCATTTCTGAATTTTGCTATTGTGCACATTTCTGGTGTATGGAGGGATTCACAGATGAGACACATCCAGTGACACAGTGTTTGGTTTCGGTGAAGCGCGTCGTGTGGTGAAAGGGTGTAGTGAGTGCGTCTCATTCAAACACTGCTCGATTGAGGGACTCTTGCTGACTGATGAGCCGCCCAGATCAGCTGCCCCGTGCCCCTCACAAGGTCCCCCACATCCAAACAAAAACCATTTAAACAAAATGAGCAGCTGCTGAGAGGATCTGTTATGAGAGCGAAAATATCCATGTGTTACGTATAAATATGGCTTTGCGGAGCAGCAGAGCTGGTTGGCCAGCTCTCTGGTGATGGATTGGTGTTTGCGTTTTATTGGACGGTGCTGCCCAATGAAAAGCCAGTGAAGATGGAATTGGATGGTTCTGACCAATGAAAAGCCAGATGGTGTTTCAGTGCTGCGTTCCTGTTAACGATGATGATGTTCTCCCCAAACACGTCCGATATCCTGACATGGTGACACAACAGATTCCCATCTGTTTAATTTGCATATTCCCGGCAATGTGCACATTCAGCGCTATGCAGTTGCTATGCAGACTGATTTCATATATTTATTAATTTCACTGTGAAATTGCCAGTGCTGAATTATCTGCGCTAATCAACACCCCTGGAAGCAAGTTTTCCCTAGAGACTTGGTTCTGTCGAGTCCTGGTTCCCTTTAGCATTCTCCAACCCCCTTCTCTCCATGCCTTCCGCCTGGAGAGAAACTGCATCAGGAAATTAATGAGTACTTGTGGCTGGTCTCAGGGGAATTGGTGCACCCGCAGAGATTTGGGCGCATGCAACTGTTAAACCTTCGCCTCGTCGTGGGAAGCACTGGAGTTGTGCCCCCCCCCCCAGTTTTGGGGCAGACCAGGCGCTCCTGCCTGGCGGGAGTGCAGAGCTGGAACTGAAGCGCTTAGTTTGGGCAGGTTTGGATCCAGACCAGGCTCTTCTGTTCTCAGGCCTGACAGGACCGTGGGATGCATCTCGCCTCTGTCCCCATCGCACAGTGGCTAAACTTAAGCAGACAGGGCCGAAACCAAAACCTGGTGGAGCGGTCTGGTGATTACTGGGGTGCACGTATGTCATGGCTGAAATCCCTGGTTACTGTGCTCTCAGGAAAGGCATTTTAACAGGCCTTACTGGTAAAGACGGCCATTACACGGACCTCTTGCTTGTGTAATTGGGTGATATAGAGTCCACAGGCAGATTTCAGTTCTCCTCCTGCTCTCAGTAATCACCTCTCTCTTCTGGAGCTGATCTCCTCTTAGTGCAGAGAAAGTATAAAAAATGCTTTATCAGTGTGGGTGCTTAATGACTCCCTCTGGATAAGGTCCACAGAGCACAGCAGGGCCATCACTTCTCTCTTTAATCACCTTCTTTCTCCCGCTCTGTGACCGAGGAGCTCTTGACTAATTAACGAAAAGCTACGGAAATACCCGTGTGTCCCCCTTGACCCCTATATAAACTTTGGCCATGAATTTACACAGAGGAGAAAGATGAGGGCGCTGCTGTTTGAGACGGACATCCCTTTTCTCATTCACTGTGTCCCTGTCTCATTTTCACAGTGCAGAAAAAGAACAGATGAGAGGAGAGGAGTGTGTTCATAAAAGTGTGTGGGTCTGTCCATGCAGCGGGGGGGGGGTTTAGAGCTGTCCGTTTCAATAGAGCGGCTCCAGTGCTCTGAATGGTACACAGACATGTGACCGGGCAGGAAACTAACAGCCTCAGGAAATAACAATACCCCTCAGCGGGGGTCTGCCCCCCCTCCAGTCTCCTCATACAGAGAGCAGAATTAAACGGATCCCTGCACTGGAGACTGAGCCTTTAAACAAATCCCTGCACTGGAGACTGAGCCTTTAAACGAATCCCTGCACTGGAGACTGAGCCTTTAAACGAATCCCTGCACTGGAGACTGAGCCTTTAAACAAATCCCTGCACTAGAGACTGAGCCTTTAAACAAATCCCTGCACTGGAGACTGAGCCTTTAAACGAATCCCTGCACTGGAGACTGAGCCTTTAAACGAATCCCTGCACTGGAAACTGCGCCTTTTAAATGAATCCCTGCGCTGGAGATTGAGCCTTTCAGTGACCTTGAAAATGCATCAACCCACACCCCAAAACGGCATGTTCTGGTGGGCGCTGGGGGGCGGGGGAGGAGGTAGAGATATGGGAACGCTGGAACATGCGCTCCATTGCCCCTCGCTTTCATCTCATTTTCCAAAGACACCATCATGGAAAAAACACAACCTGATAGAATTAACCGGTCTTTGCTGCTTCGGCGTGCTGTCTTGTTCATTCCACCTTCTGTAGATTTGGGGGAGTGAGTCCCTGCTACATTAGCTGTTTGTTGAAGATATGTGTAGATCTTGACTTTCTGTTTGCCAGACTTTTTTATATTCACAGATTAAATTTCTTAATGTGTCCCTCTTAGAAAAAATCCCCCATCTGGTCCCATGTCTGAGTGTATGTTGAAGCGTGGAGCCTTCCTGTTTCCTGTGGTAGTAGGCGGGGCAAATGGATGAGGAGGACTGTAGGTGTTCTGATTGGCTGCAGAACTGGAGAGAGATGGCACGCTGTCCACGCCCTAAACCCCTGAATTTCTAACTGTCCACTTCCTGTCCACATGACTTTCTAGCAGAGAGCTGGGCAGGAAACGTGTGATATCTGTGGATTTTAATTATTTTTTGACTGGCCATGTTCTTTTTGCCCTGTGGTGGATTGAGTTACAGGGGTTAGACTGATTAAGCTACACAGGGCTCGGGGAGCTTTGGATTGATGAGCTGTGAAACAGCAGGGCTGTTTTTACCCAATCTATACTTTGCTGCTCTTTGATTCACTCCTATGTGTGTTACAAGGAATACAAATTAGTTTACATTTCTGTCAGCGTTTGAAGGATGAGAGCCGTTTCCTGTCCAGCACTGTTTCAGGGGTTTTTCTTGTCTGTAGTGCTATTATGAAATATAGATGAATCTGACACCTGTGCTGAATACTGATCTGAATTCAACGGGCAACAACAAACAGGATTCCTCTGAAGGCCAAAACGCTCCACACAGTACAGGATTCCGCTGAAGGCCAAAATGCTCCCCACAGTACAGGATTCCTCTGAAGGCCAAAACGCTCCACACAGTACAGGATTCCTCTGAAGGCCAAAACGCTCCACACAGTACAGGATTCCTCTGAAGGCCAAAACGCTCCCCACAGTACAGGATTCCTCTGAAGGCCAAAACACTCCACACAGTACAGGATTCCTCTGAAGGCCAAAACGCTCCCCACAGTACAGGATTCCTCTGAAGGCCAAAACGCTCCACACAGTACAGGATTCCGCTGAAGGCCAAAACGCTCCACACAGTACAGGATTCCGCTGAAGGCCAAAACGCTCCACACTGTTCAGGATTTTACCTGCAAGGCGTGAAAACAAAGGAGTGTTTGTGTGGTGTGACTTGGACCAAGATGACCATATTCAGAGGGTATTATTTTCGTTTTGGTCTCTTTACACAAAGAAAAGATATCCACACTGTCGCCAAGTGCTATTTTACACTTTTGTGTTCAGACTGTCATTATCCAGCAAGCACCTTACTAGAATCTTCAAGCCAGGTGAGCAGCTCTTTCTCTTTGGTCTCACTCTTTTAAAATATATAATAATTTTGGAGCCATGGTGCCGTAGAGTTGTACTGACCAATTACGGAGATTATTAGCTCAATTAACTGCTGCATGCAGAAACGGCAGGTAAATACTGCAGAATGCGGCCGTCGCAGTCCGAACAGCACACGCTGCAGTCCATAACTGCTATGACATTCACTGGGGAACTTGAGAATTTGTGTGTGTGTGTATGCGTGTGTGTGCGCGTGTGAGTGTACATGTGTGTGCGTGCTTGTGTGTGTATGCGCGTGCGTGCGTCCGTGCGTATGTGTGTGTGTGTGTTTGTATGCTTATGTGTGCGTGTGTGAGAGTTGAGTTTGGGTTGTCTTGTTGGTTGAGTGTGTTTTCTAAGCGGATATATCGGTGACTACATTGCCAAGCAGTGAGCGTTATCTTTATCTGGATATGATAAAGCACAGGGAATATTGCAGATTGCTGCAATAAGGAGCTCCGTATTAAATTAAGGTCATATATTAGACTGGGGGTGGCATTCTGTCTAAAATGCCACAGTAACCTAGTGTTATGTTATCTCATGGCATAATGCTGTAATGGATTGGTACAAATTGGGCCGGAGAAGCTAGCCTGTTTTTTCAGAATTGTGGATGGATTTCAGACCGTGCCCTGGTGCTGTTGTGCCTCACCAGCCACTGAATGACTCTGATAAATAAGCAGGATTGTGGAGGGGGCAGATTGGAGGGGGTTGCACATTACTCCTCTCCCCCTGTCCCGTGAGACCTCATTCTTTATTCTGACACGTTACCCTCATACCCTCCCCAGCTGCTCGATAAAAACGCGTCGGACTCGTGTTATTAATGTGTCTCTGTGGCGACTTGGAAGTTCAGTCCATGTCACCATTCATCTGACTGACTGCACGCCCTTCAAAGGGTTAAAAGACAGATTTGGTTTCAGTCGACCTGTGGGATGAAAGGCATGCGGTGTCTCCATCTTCACAAACCTCCCATTCATAGAGGCCCCCGTCCAACCGGGCCAAAGACGGGTTTTGTTGAAAATCACGTAACTCGACCGCGTTCGCTTGTCTTGATGTCCTCCGTGTTCTAGGTCAGTGACGTGGCAGCTGTCGTGTTTAGCATTTGACAGAAAGGCTGGGCGGTTTGGGATATCTGCGGTCATGCGGGGGTTTGCTTTGAGTGCTAATTTCCACATGTTGAGATGGGTTTTGGGCCCCAGAGAGCTCTGGCCCTGTTCCAGTGTCTCCTGAGCCCAGTTCTGTTAGCATTTCATTAGCGCCTCTTTTCTTTTCAATCTTCGTTTAGCTCACAGCCATATGAGTTACAGCTCTGCTCTGAGCTTCTGTGCTTTCCCCTCTAACAGTCTCAATTTCTTAAACCCTCAGGCTTTCCTTCACGAGTTTGGGATATTATTTTTTAAATGTTTTTTAAGTTGCGTCTCCTCGTCAGGACTGACCCTTGTGTTCCTCTCTCCATATCCATCTTCTGCAAATGGATCTTCATTCTAAAAATGAAGTCTGAAACTGAATCTCAGTCTATGAGCACACACACACTGCTGATCCAGGATCAGTTTCGCTGCTCCTGGCTTAACTGCAGCCTCTGAGCGGATTAAGATCAGAATGATCTTGGAGCAGTAGAATCTGTGCACACTGTAACACCAGGGCTTGAAAATAAAATAGTTTTTCTACCCTTTCATTCTGAGCTGAATCTGAATTCTAGCGTTTCTGTTCTATTGTTCCTCCTGCAACATAAGGTTACTGAATCGGTTAGAAAAGAAAAAAAAGGTTAATTGTGCTCATTTTCTACCATCTCCAAAACATTCAAACCAGCATAGTAGCTTGTCTCAGAACCTATTATTTTTGTGACCATGTATCCGAAAATAATAGCCTAAGAAACACAGGTAAAGCGAAGAGTTATTGTTTAGTTGTGCAGCAATCATTCTCTGATATGCACATGGATGTTGACTGTTGTATGTAACATGAAGCCTACATGAAGCCCCCCACTGTGGGCAGACAATATCACACTGCGTTAGCACTGAATAGCTTGGCAGGACGAATACAGCACCAAGGCAAAATAACCACGTTAGAATTGCTTTTATATCGGGAAACGGGAAATCCCGACGGAAGAGAATTAAAATCGCTCACAGCAGCGCAAGCAAATAATCTGATCAACTCCACGCAAGGTGTAGCAGCAGTTATCGAGATCATTGAAATGCAGGCTTCATAAAACTGCACACACAAAAGTCACATCCAACAACTGACTTGAACATAAACGGACGATAATGTCAACATCATCCATGTTGAGAGATCAGAATCAGCATCATTAGCACTAACGAATCTCCTGAGACTTACACAGTAGCCAAACATAAAACATGAAATTAACTCATTGCAATAACATCCGCTGACTGCCCGACTCGTATTCTGTACGAAAACCAAACGCATAGACAAAGAATCACCAATAAAATCCTATTAGGCTATGCGAAATACCACCACCGTTATATCAATAAAATGTGCCCTATTCACACTGGACTAGTATTACCTGGGCCAGGGAAGGTGTAACTCCAAACATGGGCATAAACATCACAGCCAAGGTGAAGCTACGCCCTCTGCACTTTTGGTGGATGAAGAGTGAGGTAGGGAGAGAAAATCACGACGAAGGTAGATCTAGGTGGTTTCGATAGCATAGGACTGTATTTTATGTTGTAAAAGACATGGCACTAGTGCGTGAAATAGCTCATTTGACCGGAAAAGCTCAAACAAGCGTAAATTTCATCTTCAAGTCGCGATGTTTCAACTCTAGTTGAGATTCTCCATTAATTTCAACTGGGCTTTCTAGGGGGTGTGGCAAAGCATGCACATCGGGTACGTCACAGCCCTGCCTCTCAAGGTGCCTGTCTGCTCTGTTCTCACACACAAAGTATGAATGTGTTCTATGGACCTTAAAACAACCAGGGGGGTATGGTATAGTTTTGACCATTTCAATGCCAGAAATGGGTGGTATTCCCCTTTAAATACAACAAAATATTTAATTAATTTGTTTTTAAGATAGGGTTAGCTATAGCAGGGAAACATGATGTAAGCATTTGTGAAATGCACGGAACTAAAAAAAAAACCTGTTAACGGTTACCTACTGTACATTTTCACTTGAGCGTGTTAATATTTATCCTTCGCTCATTGCCCTCTTTACCGCCCCAATACTAACTCCCCTTTTATTTTCTCTTCTCTTCGTCCAGAGCAAAGAAGTGGGTCTTCAGCTCCAGGAGGATTTGATGAAGGTCCTCAACGAGCTCTACACGGTAACTGCCCCCCATCACCCCCAAATAAAACAGTGTCGGGGAAATGACTGACGGCCAAATGGGGGGGTGGAGGGAGGTCAGACACCTGTATCCCCGCTCCAGCCAACTGGAGGGAAATCCTTTCTTTGACCTCAGGCCTCCGAATACCCCCCCCGACCCAGCTATCTACCTGTCAGAAAGAGTAGAGCAGCATGTCAGAGCTGCATCTGGGTGGGTTTGAGTCAGGCTGTGGGACACTCTGGCCTGAAGACGAGCGCATTGGCTTTGTTTTTGTTTCCTGTGGTTTGGGGGATGGAGGGGTTGTGGTGGGCTGGGGGGGGGGAGGTTTCTCTCTTTCTCAGGAATGCCTCCTGGATTTTAAGCCCTGGCCAGCAGCCAGGCAGATGTGTGTATGTGTGTATAACTTTTGGGGGGCCTAAGCAGAAATGTATTTGCAGTCTTATCGGACCGGGGATGGAACAGGTGTTTTGGTTAAATTGAACCGGTATCTTTAATCATTCTAATCACGAATCTAAATTAATTTACTTAAGTAAGTAACACATCGTAAAAAGATCACTGATGTTCCATTTGTCCCTATTCAATCTATCTTTGTGTCTTTATTTCAACGGAAGGTGGAGATAGTTATATTGACACATTGGACACCAACCTTTACATGTTTGTTTCTTTTTGTGCCTCACGAGCGCAGTGATTGGTTGATGGGCTGCCTGATGCTGCAATTTGCTGCCTATTGCCGTAATTGGCTGATTAAAAATCCATCTAAAACCACTTCTTTTGGTGGATCATGGACCGTGGGGGGGGGGGGAGAGGTTTGCAGCAGATTATAGCGATCGCATACCAGGTGCAGACCATTGTTATAAGTCAAGAACTGCAGGGTCCTTTTGACGGAGGCGGGGCCCTATGTGCTGTGTGTAGCTTGCGTATAGGATGGGCCGGCAGGCCCGGCACTGCATGTGCATGTGCATGTGCAAGAGAACACTGAGTCGGCTTATTTTTCTGTGTGGTGGGCTGTCATTTGTTTATTGCAG
The DNA here is from genome assembly GCA_022702515.1 of Ilyophis sp. 1 JC-2022. NCBI lineage: Eukaryota > Metazoa > Chordata > Actinopteri > Anguilliformes > Synaphobranchidae > Ilyophis > Ilyophis sp. 1 JC-2022. The sequence goes on along the minus strand of CM040396.1, from coordinate 65,490,743 downwards.
GTAGGGTTAAGTTTCAGACTGTGCAGTGTTTGGTTCACTGGGAGATGTGTCAGCGTGTCGGGCAATAGGATGGGGGGATTTGCAGACCGAATCTCCTGTGACCAATCAGGTCCAGTCATGCTCTTCAGGGAGTAAGAGACTGATCCTGTTCCTGGGATAGTTCTGGTTCTGAACGGTGATGGTTATGAGAAAGGATAGTATTGGGTCAGGAGAGGGGTGGGCTGATTCTGATTGGCTGATGAAGTTTCAAAGGTAATGTAAATGTGTCTCGGTCTTCCTACAACAGAGAAGAATGCCTGGTACAGTAATTGCTCTTCCAGTAACACGGGATTGTAAGTGAGAACACAGGGTGTTAATGAGAAGGTTTTACCCAGTGAAAACCAGCTCTGGCTTTAGGGCTTTTTTTAGATGGGTATCAGTGCGACAGAGCAAATTTGAGATTGTCTCAGATTCCTGGAAGAGGCTATTAACCCCCTGGCCTTGTTTTTTTCTTCACCCCTCCAGGAAGAAGACCGTTGCTCATTAATTAACCTCTTTTGGCCTCACTCAGAAGGGCAGGGGGTGGGGGTGGGGGGAGGGGGCATATTAGTTGCCTCTGCTTGGTCGTCACGGAGATTTGTGTTTTGCAGGCCATGGTAAATAGTCGTGGCAGCTCTTGGCAGTCTGCTGGAGTTGGCAGTTACCCGGGCCGCACCTCGCCTGTACCCCACTGTATTATTATCTTGTCTGGGGGGTGGTGCTTTGCCGAAACCAGCCTGACGCATACCACAGTCACAGAGGGCTGCAGTACCCCTCTAATTATCGGGGTTCCAGCCGGAATGCTGACATGCTAATGAAGTATAACGGTTTATTTTTAAAGAGTGGATCCATACCTCTTTACTGATGAGCTGTCATGTTGACAGTTATTGAGGCTGATGGTTTGAAACTGATTCTAATGGGACTGTGGGGTAGGGGGGTTGCTATGAGATCAACCTCTTAGTATTTAAAGCTGCTTTGTCTCCTTTTTCTCACTGAAAAAGGACTGCATCCCATTTCAAGGCTTATAAAGGAAGGCCCAATCCTCTAATTACAAGAGTAAGAAGAGATAAACATAGACTTGGCAGCGTTTCACAACATCTGCAGTCTATAAAAAGAAAGAATATGCTGGAACATAAGGGTTGAATGGGTAAGCTCGTTTACTGTGTGTTTGTGACGTGTTTATTTTTTAAAACCTCACAACATGACGTAGCAGAAGCCGTTAAAGAGGAGAGTCTGACTGTGGGAAAACCCTGACCGACTCTGTTCCCTTTTTAAACGCCAGCTTGGAGCCAAGAACCGCCTCCGTCATGTGACTGACAAACTTCTCCCATTAAGTGGACAGTCTGTAAATTGAATACTGTGGAGAGATGTGCTATTTATTGAGTTGATTAAGAGCACTCTTGTTCTTGGGCATTATTTAAGAGGCACGTCTACAAGCGAGCACAAACAGGCTCGCTCCTTAAGTGCCTGATGGATTGATTGTAGTGCGGCTGGGTTCCTAGCTCGTGCTGTTAGCATATCAGGACCGCTACAGTAGCAGGACCGTAGAAAGACTGCGCTGTTGTTTATGGGTACACGGCAGTACTTAAATCACACAATTAATAGGGTTAGCTTTGGGCGAATACATCGTTAAACACAATTAATGGAGTAATGAGACTCACTTTTTTAGTGTGTGGAGATTAAATAATTGATTATGTAGGACACTGAGACTATGTTGATGCCTGAAAAACACAGTGCAGTTACATTAAATTAAGTTTCTGTTTATGACTTTTGACACAAATGAAATACTGAATTCCCCAAACTACATGATTGGTTGTATATCCCCTGTATATAGCAAAGTTTTAATTACGTAACTTTTAGTATCATAATGGAAAAAACCTATTATATATGGCTAATTCAGAAGCAACAACTTCAGTCTTTATCTCTTTGTGTGAAAAATATAATCAAATATAAGTATTTAAAGAAAAATAGATGGAAAGTGAAACTTACTTTTTTTTTTTTATCAACTCCTGTTGGAATGTTTAGCATATTAATTGGAAGCTTTTTTTGTTGTTGAAGTAAGATCATTTCCACCTGCAGCTGTTCTCTGTATGTGTCAGAATGCTGGTCTTGAGCCAGTTAACACAAACACAGCACTAATAAGCAGGCGAAGGCAAGCTTTTAGTCATAAAGCGATAAAATATAGAACAGCCAGATTTTACAGAGGAGGCCAGACCTGTAAACAATCTGTCACAGCACAGTGGTTCTTAGGTTGGTGTTTTATCATCAACACAACCAATAGATTTTTATAGTTTTTATGATTTTGACATCCCATATTTTTTTATCTGCTCACCCTGTTGTAAAGGAGACACTAGAACAACAGTTAAATTTCCAGAGCAAAGATGTTTCAGAAAAAAATAAGTGAAGCAAGTCTATGAATATTTGAAAGCAAGGGTTACTTCTGTGGCTTTTCACAGGTGTTTTAAAAAAAATAAAATAAAAATTTACATTACAGTAACATTACATTTTTTTACTTTGTGTGAGCACACATACACTGTACAGGGCTGCAGTGTGGATTCAAACGGTGTGTGCCCCCCCCCCCCCCCACACACACACACAGGTGATGAAGACCTACCACATGTACAACACGGACAGCATCAACGCGGAGAGCAAGCTAAAGGAGGCGGAGAAGCAGGAGGAGAAACAGATGGGACGCTCGGTCAAGCAGGAGGACAGACAGACGCCTCGCTCGCCCGACTCTCTAACCAGCATCAAGATGGAGGAGAAACACGTCCGTCGTAGCTCTGTCAAGAAGATCGAGAAGATGAAGGAGAAGGTGAGGGGGGGAGCTGGATGGAGAAGTTGTGGGGTGGGGGGGACAGGTCAGCCATGGACATCGGCCTCTCTTTCTACACCCAGCAGGACCTGCATCTGCAGAACATTGTAGAGCTGAAAGCCATTGATCTGACTGATCATCAAATGTACTGCTGAGTGCATATTCTTACAACTATTCTGTGTCTCTTTTCCTGAAATTTAAAATGAGGGATATTGTTCATTTGGATCCTGACTCATTCTCTTTAAATATTCAGCCTTTAAATATGCAGCCAAACACTGTTCTTAAATATTCAGCCTTTATATATCTAGCCAAACGCTGTCTTTATGTTCCAGGGGGTGCCCTGGAAACCTTGGTCACGTCTTTAGAAGGCTGTGGAACATGACATTGGTTACAGTTTCTAAGTAAAATAATTCTTCCTGCTTATTTATGAAGGGCAGCAGTATGGGTCGGCAGGGTGGGGAGAGGGTGTCTGTAGCCGCATGACTCCCCCTGTCTGTCCGCCCGTGACATCATCGTGGACGGGGTGAGAGTAGGGTCTCCGATACACCACCTGTTGACAGGAGGATTGATGGCGATTGGTCGGCAGGATCCAGTGCTTCTCCGGTCAGCCCCTAAGCCTCGGTTATTCTGAGGGAAAAATCGTGCGAACTACGGCGCTTAGAATACAAGCGGCAGGGGTAAGCCGCGCTACAGTGGGTCATCCAGGTTATTATCCCTGTGAAATCAATGCAGTAACGGTCTGCTCTGTCTCTCCTCTCCTTCTACCCCTCAGCGACAAGCCAAATACACTGAAAACAAGCTGAAAGCCATCAAAGCCAGGAACGAGTACCTGCTGGCTCTGGAGGCAACCAACTGCTGCGTGTTCAAGTACTACATCCACGATCTGTCCGACCTCATCGACGTAAGAGCATATCACCACTCTACCCACACACACAAATCACAGCCCCACCCCCTACACACACAAATCACAGCCCCACCCCCATCCAGATCACAGCCTCTCCCCAAATACACAGATCTCACACCCCCCACCACCCCCCCCCCCGCCCACAACAAAGCTCACAACCCCACCACAAAGCCACACACGGTGTATCACTGCATATGACACCATACTCTTAGTGTGTGTCAAAGTCTCAGATCCTCTCTGTAAAATAAGTGACGCTCACATGATCGAGCGAAGCCCTTGGTATTTGGCTGGTAACGCAAGAGTTCTACTTCAGGGCATCAGGGGGGGTTAGATGTGCTGAGGTGTGTGTTCTGTGTGTGGAGGTGTATGTTCTGTTTGTGGAGGTGTGTGTTCTGTATGTAGACGTGCGTGTTCTGTATGTGGAGATGTGTGTTTTGTATATGGAGGTATGTGTTTTGTATATGGAGGTGTGTGTTCTGTATATGGAGGTGTGTGTTCTGTATGTGGTGGTGTGTGTTCTGTATGTGTATGTGTGCTTTCCTACATGTAGAGGTGTGTGTTCTGTATGTGTATGTGTGCGTTCCTACATGTAGAGGTGTGTGTTTCTACATGTAGAGGTGTGTGTTCTGTATGTGTATGTGTGCATTCCTACATGTAGAGGTGTGTGTTTCTACATGTAGAGGTGTGTGTTCTGTATGTGTATGTGTGTGTTCCTACATGTAGAGGTGTGTGTTCTGCATGTGGAGATGTGTGTTCTGTCTGCGGTTCTCCAGGCTCATCAGAAAACAGCTTTTATGAGGATTTTATTAGAGGAGACAGACCTGTCTGTTCAGGTTACATTTCAGCCCGTCTGGACCTGTGTCTCCACAGGTAGGGAGGTTGCATTCATTCAAATAGCATCTTTCACCCCATTGGCTCGCTGTGCCTATTTGCTCCAAACAGCCAATCGCCTGCTGCTCTGATCATTGTAGGTAGGGCCAGATTCCTGTTGGCTCTTTGTGACATCTCTCTCTCTCTACCAATGGGAGTGGCTTCTTATACAGAGTGATCCCACAAAACAGCACTCTGCGCCTCCACTTTCTTTGAACTGTTCTTGACAGTGCTAAACTAGACTGTAGAAAGAAAAAAAAAAAGACTTAAATAATGAATTATTTAGCAGCGTCTGGAAGATGATGCTGTGAACATTAATTTATGTGGAAACACAAGACAGCATTAGTGCCAGTGTTTAGATTTTATCAGCATTGTGTACTTAATGAGATGTTTTACACCTCTCTCGCTCTCTCTCTTTCTCTTTCTCTCTATCACGCACACACACATCCATACATGCGCTCACGCACACACGCACAAACACTCGCTGTACTCTCTGTCATAAGTGAAAGAGAAAGCCATATTAAATGTTTCTTTGTGCATCCAACAGCCTAGACTCCTGTCCCAATGAGATTAAGGCTGCGTCCCAATGAGATTAAGGCTGCGTCCCAATTCGCCCTAAGGTGCTCCTTCAGGACCGCACTTTGGTGACGTGAGAGGGTGTGCAGTGTGCACTCAAGGTGTGCAAGTGTACGAGGGTGCATGAGTTTAAAAGGAAATAATTGGGACACACTGCATGAAAAAGCTTGGTCAAAATTCCTGTTGTTCAATAAAGTTGTGACTAAAGGGTGAAAAAAAAGTAAAAAAACGGGGATCCTCAATCTTATCCAGAAACTACCGGTGTTTGTCCACGCTTTTATTAAAAACCAAGCAATTACACACAGGAGTTCTACTAATCAAACAGTGGTTAAATCCACTGAAAAGCCGTTCATTCTGTGCTCGGAGTTTGATGAAACTGACGGTCATTTCGTCCGTCCCTATACAGAAGTAACGATAGCGATCAGCGACAATTCAGTTGATTACATTCAAAACCGGCACAATAACTACCCTAATTTCTATTTGACACCTCGACTTTCTGTTTAAACAGCCAGCTAGCTACCTGGCTACACTGCCTGACAACGGTGGGCAAAACTAGCCAATGCTATGTAAGAAATATGAAGCTAACGTTAGCCTGCAGCAGCCTTGAAAAAAGGTTATCAGCCACATACACTGCCCCTTAGCCAAAGCTAGACAATAGCCCAGTTTCATGAACTGCTGTGTAGTCAAAATGATTAGTTTTATTTAATTGTTTATTATTTAATTTAAGGTAACGTTACGTACACTTGAATATTTTCTTCTCCATCGCTTTTCGCTTCTCCAGAAAAACTTGGCTACAAGTCCTCTGTGATTGGTTAAAAACAGAAACATCACAATTTCGCCAAAAGTGTAGTCTGATGCGGACTTGCTAGAGGTGTGCATCAAGGGCTCATGGCGGCGCTCGAGAGTACCCTTGCAAAACACGAAATAAGAAATGGAACACACTAAGCCCCTGGAGGGTTTTGCGGGCACATTTGAAGTGCACAAGTGGGATGCAGCCTAAGAGTTCTAAACCACACCCCGACTGTTCCCCCCCCAGTGCTGTGACTTAGGGTACCACGCCAGCCTGAACCGGGCGCTGCGGACCTACCTCTCGGCCGAGTTCAACGTGGAGACGTCCAAACACATGAGCCTGGAGACCATGGAGAACGCCGCTGAGAACCTGGAGCCTAACAGTGACAAGCAGCGGCTGATGGAGACCTACAACAACGTCTTCTGTCCGCCCGTGCGCTTCGACTTCCAGTCCCACATGGGGGACACGGTCAGTCTCACTGTGGGCCGGACTGGGGTACAGAGGGGTTTGGAGTACTGTAACTGCTCTAGAACAGTCACACCACTGTGGGCCGGACTGGGGTACAGAGGGGTTTGGGGTACTGTAACTGCCCTAGAACAGTCACACCACTGTGGGCCGGACTGGGGTACAGAGGGGTTTGGGGTACTGTAACTGCCCTAGAACAGTCACACCACTGCTGGCCGGACTGGGGTACAGAGGGGTTTGGGGTACTGTAACTGCTCTAGAACAGTCACACCACTGCGGGCCGGACTGGGGTACAGAGGGGTTTGGGGTACTGTAACTGCTCTAGAACAGACACACCACTGCGGGCCGGACTGGGGTACAGAGGCGTTTGGGGGACTGTAACCGCTCTAGAACAGGTAATTGCTTGCGGGACATGGGTTCTGGCCTGCATGTGCTGTCTGCTGTTTTTTGTTGTGCTCAGCAGTCATTTTTGCAAAACTTTATGCGTTGGATGTCCATCCCATTTTAAAAGACAGAATTAAGTTACTGCTAGCTAAATGATACATTCTCTCCCTCCTCCCCCCCTGTCTCTTCTTCTCTCTCCATCCCCCCCAGTTAGGGCATATGTGTGCACAGCCCCCCCTGCAGGGGGAGTTACTCCAAAGGTGCCAGCAACTTCAGTCCCGCCTCTCCACTCTCAGGATAGAAAATGAGGAGGTCAGCACACACACAAACACACAGACACACGCACATGCACGCACGCACGCACGCACACACACACGCACACTCGCATGCACACGTGCACGCTCGCACGTATGCATCCACACTGATCACACACACCCACACACAGATGCACGCACGCACCCACACACACACACACACACAATAATCATATACACTAATCACACACATTCATGAAACACACTGATCATACACACTAATCTCAGACTCATTGTACACACTCATCAGTCAGATTAATCACACACACTCGGCACACACTAATCACACACACACACTGATGACATACACTCACACACACTAATCACGCGCACTCATCACACAATAATCATGCATACTAAACACACACAGATCATACACACACACACACACACACACACACTAATGAAGCTGAACTTGTGGGGACTTTCTTTCCCACAGGTGAAGAAGACCATGGAGGCCACTCTGCAGACCATCCAGGACATGGTTACCATAGAGGACTTTGACGTGAGCGACTGCTTCCACCACAGCAACTCCATGGAGTCGGTCAAGTCCAGCGTGTCAGAGTCCTTCATGAGCAAACCCAGCCTGGCCAAGAGGAGAGCCAACCAGCAGGAGACGGAGCAGTTCTACTTCACGGTACCGGAGAGTGGGGCTGGGTTTTGGGGGTCCCAATCTGGATGGGACGTTTTTACTTCTTTTAGCTTTGAGAAAATGTTCTTAATCTTGGTTCAGCCTCAGTAAAACAGATAATGAGTAAAATGTGTTGTGCTTTGTGAGAATGGATAGTGAAGAGAACAGTTAGTTATTAGTTTACCTGACCATTTAGACTTTTGTGGCACATAAGTAATACACCTGGCTGTACAAGTGTACACCTGTGTGTGTCACCTCCCTCCTCTGTCCCCCCCACACCTAAATCCAGAAAAGCACTTAAATCCAGTTCATATTGCTGATTCTGAGCTGGTTGTTTTGGGCCACATCTTTCCCTAATCCCGCCTGCTGATGGCTGCTCCTCCAATCACATTGCCTGATGCTGAGGTGTGTTCACATTGCCTGATGCTGAGATGTGTTTCTTGCAGAAACTGAAGGAGTTCACGGAGGGCAGGAACCTGATCACTAAACTGGAGGCCAAACACGATCTGATCCAGAAGTCTCTGGGAGAAAGTGAGTCATCCGAGTGGGCTGGAGGGGGGTCATGTGGGTCATCCAGCAGTGAGATTCCAGAGTTTGGGGGCGAGTTTTTTTTTTTTGGGGGGGGGGTGGTGGTTGCATTAGTCACTGGCGAGAGATGAATGGTAAATGGTAAATGGACTGCACTTATATAGCGCCTTTATCCAAAGCGCTTTATTTTTTTTGGGGGCAATTTGGGGTTCAGTGTCTTGCCCAAGGACACTTCGACATGTGGGCAGGAGGAGGATGAGGTGGATGAGCTCAGTCCTGTACAGAACCGGGTCCGGGCCCGGCCCGTTAGCTCTGTCATGCATTCCCAGGGTGGGAGTAATAGGATCACGGCCCGGCCGGTTCTTCTGAGAAGATTGGGATGCAACAGAAGCACGGTGTTCTCTCCCACTCTGCCCTGGCGCTGTCGGGTCATGCTGATTGGTCACGGTTCTGTCTGTCACAGCCGCTTACACAGGTAACATTTTACATACAGTTAGCTCAGGTTATGAACCGGGTCAGTGGCCCAGCTAGGAGTCAAACCCACAACCTTTGAGAGCCAAACCATTATGCTACACTGGCACCTGTCAAACCCTAGAGGAGCCCCAATATCCACACTTTGGATGGATTTCACACATTTAGCTCAAGCTAACCCAGGACAGGGTGTGTTAATCGTCTGCTTTTGGGCTCATACCTGATCTGGTTCCAGAGGAAAGAAAGAACTCTACTTTGCTGTTGGTCTCCAGTCTAACATGGGCTTACCTGGGTCCGATAAACTGCTGTTATACTTGGACCATAGACCCTCAGATGTCTTAGCTGGGTCCGATAAACTGCTGCTATGCCTGGACCATCGACCATCAGGGAAGAGCATATGTCAGGAAGCCTCTTTTTTTCCAGATTGTGTGCAGCTCTGGAGTTCCTGAGGAATTCCCCCCTATGTACATTTTTGGCAGAGTGTGAGGTTAGGGAGTAGGATTTAATCTATGGAGGTAGATTTCTATCAAAAATAAACAAGCACAAAAGTATAATCCACAATTGTATTTACCATCCACACACACACACCTCTTAATTTGTGTTCGTAGATATAATCCACAATTGTATTTACCATCCACACACACACACCTCTCAATTTCTGTTTCATAAAAATAATCCACAAGTATGTGTTTTCCATCCACACACAAACACCTCTCAACTTGTGTTTCGTAAAATCATCATTTGGATGAATGCAAAAATTATATTCACAAATGCAAATAACATTTACAGATATGTTTCCAATGTTCACATGTACAAATCAAAAATTTGGCTTGCAAACTGGCGAATCTACATTTGCCGATCGAAGGACACGCTTGATCTGCTTGGATTTACGGACAGAATTTTGAGACAAATATTCCGCTGTTTTTCACCGTGTCGATTCACGCTCGCTTAACTTGCAATTCGTAAACTAAACTTCTTCTTTGGTGCTACATAACACGGCGGTTTGTGTGTTCGGCTCATCAGTGCCACTTTTAGAACAAGTGGCCAAAATAGCACATTATCTTTAAGAAGTGGATTCATGGTACATTTAATTAAAACAACCAAGTTTTTAGTTTATTTAGGTTGTAAAGTTAACCCCACGCTAATCTTGCGATGGCAAGTTTTTTAAACAGTCATTGCACAAAACTCCTATCAGATTGCATGTAGCTAGCTAGCTAGATTACATTACACAGGGGTAGGTCCGCACACAGTAGCTACATAACTCTTTCGCCCCTCATGGAAAAGATTATGTAAAACAAACTCAACCATGTGAAGTATTGTAGCCAATTAAATTAATTTGACAGCTATTCTCACTGATACCGATGTCTCCTGTGAAATCCTTTATTTGTTCAGCTAGCTAGCTAGTAGATAAGACACTTAAATGAAAATGATAATTCAAATTGCATGGAGTGCTCTCCTTATTTTAGCTCATAGTGTTGTACTTCCTAGTTCCTATCAATGTACGGACCTACCCCTGTGTAATGTAATCTAGCTAGCTAGCTACATGCAATCTGATAGGAGAAACACAAGTTGAGAGGTGTTTGTGTGTGGATGGAAAACACATACTTGTGGATTATTTTTACGAAACAGAAATTGAGAGGTGTGTGTGTGTGGATGGTAAATACAATTGTGGATTATATCTACGAACAGAAATTGAGAGGTGTGTGTGTGTGGATGGTAAATACAATTGTGGATTATACTTTTGTGCTTGTTTATTTTTGATAGAAATCTACCTCCATATTCATCACGTATGGTGTACAGATCAGGACAGAACTAACAGGCATGTGCTGTGGTGGTGGTGGGGGTGTGTTGATGCAGGGGTGCTGTGGGGGAGGGGGGTGTGGATGCAGGGGTGCTGTGGTGGTGGTGGGGGTGTGTGGATGTAGGGGTGCTGTGTGGGGGGGGGGTGTGGATGTGGATGTCGGGGTGCTGTGGGGGAGGGTGTGTGGATGCAAGGGTGCTGTGGAGTAGGGGGTGTGGATGTAGGGGTGCTGTGGGGGGGGTGTGGATGCAGGGGTGCTGTGGGGGAGGGGTGTGTGGATGCAGGGGTGCTGTGGGGGAGGGGGGTGTGTGGATGTCGGGGTGCTGTGGGGGAGGAGGGTGTGGATGCAGGGATGCTGTGTGGGGGAGGGGGGTGCAGCTGGGAGCGTGTTGTCTGCCGTGGGAATCGGGCAGGTCTTGGCTGTGGGGGCAGTGAGGATGAGGAGCAGTTGCAGTGGGAAGGGCATTTGGAGAGTGGGAGGAGGGTGGCGGGGGCCATTTGAGGAAGCCACACCCACTTCTGCCACGTTCTGTTTTACCAAACTTTTCTCTCTTTCTCTCCCTCCCTCTCTTTCCCACCCTCTCTCTCTCTCTTCCTTCCTCTCCCCTCTAGGTCAGAAGACTGATTATTGCCTTGCCAGGTAGGTGTGGCAAAGGAAGGAAACGAGGAAACACATTAAGTCTCTCTCACACACACACACACACACACACACACACACACACACACACACACACACACACACACACACACACACTTACACATGAATATGCCGGGGTAATTTAAGGATTACATTTTTTTCTAACTATAATTACTTCAGTTTTGTTTTTGTCTTTTACAGCTTTAGGGCTTAATTGCGGGGACTGTTATGCACAGTAATGACAGACAGGGGCAAATCTAATAATCTGTATCATAGAATAAGCTACCACCACAAGCCCTCAAAACCCACCGTCTATCTTAATTATTCTCAAATACCATTTTCATATTCATACTCCAGTTATTTATAACCTGGGTATTTGTTAAGAGTTAATTTGAGATGGTGAGCAGATTATTATTCTTTTTTTTTTAATGAAAATCTTATCTAAACTTTAATCCCTTGTTGCAAATGAAGACTCAACTCAAAATATCAGTGGTTGTGAAGCCACTCCTAACTCTCGGCCTTTCAGCATGTTATTTTGGGAGAGATGTTTAAAAATAGGCTCATTTTCAGGGGGTATAATTTGTAGTAGCCTAATGACTCCAGGCAGTGTGTGGTTTGTGGGTCTTGGGGCAGTGGGCCGTAGAATGACAGCAGTTACAGTAGCAGAATGAAGCCACTCTCATAACGCCAGTCTAACCTTTCTCTTCTGTCTCTCCTGCTCCACAGCGGGAGGAGGAGCTCAACAGTGCGCAAGCAGGTAACGCTCACCTTTCCATCCTGAGCGGGGTGTGTGTCTGTCTGTGTGCCTGCCAGCGTTTATTTCTAAGTGCGTGCTTCTCTGTTGCATCGACAGTCAGTTAGTATAACACAACTCTTAGGTCACAGGATACTTGCATCTGAAGTAACTGCCCATTAAATGAAGTCCCCTATAAAGCCAACCTGAGAAGAGATTCACTGTCTGTAGATTCTGTTTGTGGAACTGGTCTTCCTTTTGAAATGTTTCGGTCATTTCCCTGCTGAGTGGAATAAAATGAGTCCGGGTTTAGGTCAGAGGAAGCAGGTATCTGAGCCCCCGTGGGACTAGTCTCAGCAGGATGTGTTTTTGGCAGAGCCGCCCTTCAATCGTCTGTGACATTCAGTTAATTTTAGAGTATCCTCTTTCCACCAAAACACAACACCACCTCTGTAGGGTAACTTTCTGTCCAGAAACCCATTTTGAAGGAAAACACTGAAAAATATAATGTTTAAAAAATCTATTTTCATTTGAAGACTCAAAATGCATTGCCTATTGTCATGTTCAGTGCTCTAATGGTTACACTGCCCTCTAGTGAAAAACCTGCGCAAACTGGTTTTCTTTTTACAGTAGTGTACCACTGGTTTGTTTCCGATTAAACACATTTTATGCTTGAAAGGAGCGGTGCAGTAACAAAGAAAGTTGCCAGTCCTTTGACAAATTCAATATGAAGCCCAAAAAATTAATCAGTTATGACAGTTATTACAATCAGTTACGGAAATTGTAAAAATGAAATTGAACAGTTACAATTCAACATTCGGTCATGGTTGATTTAAAAATGCATTCCGTTTCATTCCCATATTTCTGAGCCACCAGGAGCAAATGATGCCAGGGAAACCATGCGGAATTCCTCTGTATACTGCTCACAATGAGCTTAACTAAACTAAGCGCTCATGCTATGCCAGTGATTGACACACTGTCAGCTTCCTGGTAGCCGAGGCTTTCGGAACCTCTGTGAATTAAATCCTTATCCCCGCGCGCAGCGAATCCTGCCTCAGAAACAAGCGGTCTAGCAACTGCCGGTTTCCGGGGCCGTCTCTGTACCCCGACTAGGGGTGCCCGACTCATATTACCACATAGTTGAAACTGTGAAACATTTTCATATTTTTCTGACTGACACGCATATCCTTTCACAAATATTATTGCCCTCATTTTAAAAGTCTGAACAGAGCGCTGGTTCATGAAGGTTCCACATTCACGGCAGACACGCACTGAGATTTTTTTTCTCTCCTGCCCGGTTGTGCAAATTTCCTCATTTCTTTCATCTCTTGCTGCTCTTTAGGACTCCAGCCAAGTCATTCCCCTCATGGTGGAGAGCTGTATTCGCTTCATCAGTCGACACGGTAGGGTCACTCGGCTTGGTTGTTGCCACACTTATATTTATGTCCTGCCATATTTTAAACCTTGTCATGTTAACTTCACTTTGCGCAATTTCATTTTCTAGATAACATTTTTTCTGACTGTTGTAACGTTAGCGAGCGAGGAAAAATATGTTGATAGCATGTAATGTTAATGTATGTATGATAGACTTTATAGTAGCAAACACTATACATGTGGATTAGTTATATCTTTCTTAGACATTGAATGTGACAAAAATACTCACTGCACATGTGTGCTACTTAAGATAGTCTCCAGCTAGCGACATCTGATGGTGGATAATTTAAGAACTTTAAGAAGTTAAGAAACTGCAGTTGGCAAAATATACTCAGAACATAAACATAATCCTCAGTATGCCTGGGGGAGTCACAGCCTTAGAGCAGAAATGTTATGGCTGCAACCTTTATTCCCAGTTACTGGTCTTCCACAGACGGTGAGCTTATGCGTTTGTTACAGGACTGCAACATGAGGGAATCTTCAGAGTGTCTGGCTCTCAGGTGGAGGTGAATGACATCAAGAATGCCTTTGAGAGGGGTAAGTTCTCTGCCCTCCCTTGTTGTACCCTCATCTCCTACCTCACAGTTTACCATATTCACCTGGGGAGGGAGGAGGGGAGCAGCACCATCCCTGGATTAAACTCACATCATTTAGTCTAAAACTGCTCAAGCGTTCAAATGTGATTTATTGTTCACAGTCTGGTGGAGATAACATTTCACATGGGATGTTTTTCTTTAACCACCTCTTAGTGTAGCGTTGCAAAATAACCTTTTAGCAAAGTGTCATAACTAACAGGCAGGGTTGGGCACTTTCATTTTGACTGGGCAACACAAGAGGTCTAAATAGCTCTTTAAACTCAGGTTTAAATTCAGATTTAAGGTAGTCATTGTCACATGATTTATTGAATTAAAAGTGTATTCAAATATTAATCTAAGTCAGGGTTGTTGACAGTCCCAGTATGGCTTCCTCCAGACAACTCAGTGTTCTTAAACTAACTATAAACTTGACCTATGGTGCATTTGAATTGTACAGAGCTTACTCAGTTGAATTCTGATTGGTTAATGACTGGTCTATAGTTTGAACGGTTGACTGTAGGAACTTATTTCACCTTAATGTTCATGCCTCTCTTCATCAAAATCCTGAGAGTAACCTCGGCTGCATCCCAATATTCTTCACTCCCCACCTCTCTTCCTCCACTCCCCCACTACCACTCCTCTCCTGTCTGAACGTTTCGAGTACAAGTATTTGCATGTACAGTATACAATGTACCTGACATTGCGGTTTGCGTCGAGACATTCATTAATATGTAACCATTAAGATGTAATCAGCGACATTATATTAAAACACAAAGAGCCGTTTCCGGGGGATGGAGTACAGGAGGTGGTAGTGGAGGAAGGGAGGGTGCATTTTTCGATTATTGGGACGCACCCCTCATCTCTCTGTTTTTCTCTGTCTCTCTCTTTGTATGGCCACATTTCTCTTTCTGTTTGCCCCCCCTCCCTTCCTGTTTGGCTCCTGCAGGTGAAGATCCCCTAGCAGGAGACCAGAACGATCATGACATGGACTCCATCGCCGGGGTCCTTAAACTCTACTTCCGGGGACTGGAGAATGCCCTCATCCCCAAGGAAGTCTTCCATGACCTAATTTCCTGTGCCTGTAAGTGCCTACAGTTTTGTAGGAATGTAAAATGGTCATGATTGAAGTAACTGTAGATTACTGAAAAAACCCTGCGTGCTGTTTACAGTATAAAATATGCACTCTCTCGATCTCTCGCTCTCTCCCTCGCTCCCTCGCTCTCTTCCTCCCTCTTTCCCTCGCTCTCTTTGCGTCCCTTACTCTTTTTCACTTTCTCTCTCTCTCTCTTTCTCTCTCTCTCTTTCTTTCTCCCCCTCTCTCTTCCTCCCTGTCTTTCTCTCCCTCCCTTTCTCCTCCACCCTGCTGTTGTCAGTGATGGAGAGTCTTCCAGAGAGAGCAGTCCACATTCACAAGGTCCTGCTGTCTCTGCCCAGTAACACGCTGGTCATCATGAGATACCTCTTCGCTTTCCTCAACCAGTGAGTAGCACAGAACTCACCCACTGTCTGTCTGTCTGTCACACAGCCAGTCACTATGTCCAACCCTTTGTCTGTCTGTATGTCTGTCACACAGCCAGTGACTATATCCAGCCCTTGTCTGTCAGTCACACATCCAGTGACTTTCTCAGCCCTCTCTGTCTGTCTGTCTGTGGCGGCCAGACTTCCATGAATGGTTTTGAGCTAGAGTCCCTCCAACCGCTTCAGGTCTTACAGCATCAAAACCAGAGCTAGAACCCCTCCAACCGCTACAGGTTTTACACCATCAAACCCTGAGCTAGAGTCCCTCCAACCGCTTCAGGTTTTACACCATCAAACCCTGAGCCCCTCCAACCACTTCAGGTTTTACAACATCAAACCCTGAGCTAGAGCCCCTCCAACCACTTCAGGTTTTACACCAGCTAAAATACCTCCAGTCCTAACAGTATTGCAGACACCCCGACATAAATTTTACTGGATCCTCTCAATTTTGTGGTTCAGGGGGGGCAGTGATATGCTCCTCCCGCCCCCCTCACTCTTGATGATGTCATTTTTCTGTCTGACCTCACAGTCATTGAAGTGTAGGCAACTCTTGTGGGATGGTGGGGTGGCAGGGTGGTTTTGTAGCTCTTGTGGGAATGCGTGGGGTGGGGGGTTGGTTTTGCAGTGACTCCTGGGATAGTCTGGCTTGTCCTGTTTCAGACAGAGGGGGCGTTGAAGAGGAGGAGTGGTTTCCCCTATAAAGTTAATGTGCTTTCTAGGTCTGTGAAATTTAGCCTGGCTGAACTGTGGGCACTTCACATGGTTTCTACATTACCAGCAGAGAGATGGAAACAGACTGGTGTTTTATTGCGGTATGCAGCCAGCGCCGGGCCTGTGCGCTCCATTTGGTTCTGCTTGTTAGAGGAGGATCGCTGCTGCTGCTGATCGCTAATGACAGCAGTCTGGGCTAATGAGGTGGTTCTGTGGCTAGCTTTAGCGCTTTGACAGGGACATATATGTGTACCGTGGAAGAACTGCAAGGGACTTTGGTGTACAGTGAGGATAACATGATGGACCCCTATAACCTGGCCGTTTGCTTCGGCCCCACGCTAATGTCTGTACCTGAGGAGCAGAACTTTGGTGTCTCGCCAGAAGGTTGTGAGTTAAAATCCCTGGTGTGTGAAATGCAGCTGAGTGCTAGTAGACATGTGAATATAAATAATGGTAATCTGTGCAGGGATATCAGACAGACGGATTGATGGTGTCTCACCGCATCTAATGGCCTAATGTGCATTCATGTGTGTGAGTGGAGCAGGGGCACAGAGAGCCTGAGCTTTAGGTCACCAAAGGGACAGTGTTTATTTATTTATTTGTTTGTTTGTTTTTGCCAAAGTCTGAGGTGTCCCCAACTGAACAGTGAGATCCAGTGCAGACTAATTGGATGGATAACAGGGAGAGTGAGATTCAGCACTGATTGGATAACAGGGAGAGTGAGATCCCATGCTGATTGGATAACAGGGAGAGTGAGATCCCATGCTGATTGGATAGCAAAGGACAGTGAGATCCAATGCTGATTGGATAACAGGGACAGAGAGATCCAGTGCTGATTGGATAACAGGGACAGTGAGCTCCAGTGCTGATTGGATAATGGGGGCAGTGA
The DNA here is from genome assembly GCA_022702515.1 of Ilyophis sp. 1 JC-2022. Lineage (NCBI taxonomy): Eukaryota > Metazoa > Chordata > Actinopteri > Anguilliformes > Synaphobranchidae > Ilyophis > Ilyophis sp. 1 JC-2022. Next base: position 65,473,679 of record CM040396.1, on the reverse strand, counting down.
GATCCAGCGCTGATTGGATAATGCGATGACTCGTGTGTCCACAGCCTGTCGCAGTACAGTGAGGATAACATGATGGACCCCTATAACCTGGCCATCTGCTTCGGCCCCACGCTAATGTGCGTACCTGAGGAGCAGGACCAGGTGTCCTGCCAGGCCCACGTCAACGAGCTCATCAAGACCATCATCATCCACCACGAGGCCATCTTCCCCGGGCCCCGTGAACTGGAGGGGCCCCTGTACGACCGCGGGGGGGCCACAGAGGAGTTCTGGTAAGAGCCCGCTCACCTCACGGTACAGGGGGCGCAACGGCGGGCAGGCCAGCACAGCGGAGGCGGGGGGCGGGGGCTGCTGCAGATCCCAGCTGAAATCTCAAAGCTCAGAATGTCTTCCACGGCAGAGAAAGTGTGCGTAATGGAATACTGTAATGGGTGCCTGTAAGCCTGTAAGATAATGACAATAACAGCTCAGCTCCCTGAGTCATCCAGCAGTCAGCAGCACAGCTGTTTTTATACTGCATGGCAAGACGGTGAGGAAATGGAGAGTGCAGTGATCATAACTCCCCTGCACCCTCTCCTTCCTCCAGCCCTATGACCGCACAGCTCCCAAATACCTTATGAGCTCTGCACTCTTCTCTTGGACCACACAATGGCGCTGCAGGTACAGAGCACGCGCACAGCTGATTCAAAGCGTAACGCGTCTCCCGGGGGGGGGGGGTTCTCATCTTATTACTTCAGTCTAAGCCCTTCAGTATGAATATGCGCTGCTCTGAATGTGATTTCAGCAGCTCTGCTTTCGTACACAGCCCCCAGGCAAAGTGTACAGTGCCACCCTGTGGCCTGTGTCTTGGTGTGGTTTTGGGGTGTTCTTTTGTCTCTGTGGCTCTCACCATGCCTCCATGTCTGCAGTGACAGCCCCCATGGTGAGCCCCCTCTAGTGGACGAGCCAGCGCCTCATGCTGTATCAGCGCTCCACAACAGCGATGATGGTGAGCGAGCCTGCTGAGGTCACACTCCACCTTCTCCTGAACTCTCTCCCTCGCTCTCTGTCCCCTCTCTCTGTCTCTCTCTCGCTCCCCTTCTCTCTTTCCCTCTGATACTCTCTCTCTGTCTCTCGCTCTCCCTCCCCTTCTCTCTCTGCATCCCCCAATGACATCACACTTTCCTTTTCACTTTCACTCTACATTCTCTTCTTTGCCACTCTCACATACACTTTGCTAATGATATCAAAATGGCTGTTAATCCTAATGATATATCAAAATGGCTGTTAATCCGAATGATATATCAAAATGGCTGTTAATTTGAATGATACAGTATATCAACATGAATGCTAATGCTAATAATATCAAAATGGCTGCAATGATAATGATATCAAAAGTGCTCTTAATACTAATGATAACAAAATGGCTTTTATGCTAATTATATCCAAATAATCTCCAGCCAGGTAAGCCCTTTCTGGTTAGCAGGGGAATTGAAAATATTCCCATTTTCTGAGATCATTCTATTTATTGCTTAATTTTGACGTGCAAATCTTACGAAGAACTGCTGTGCTGCAGGGTTTCATTAAATCAGAACAACACAGCAGCTAATGTGTCTTCCCTGTGGCGCAAAACTTGGCTGATCATTCACGTTTGTCTCCCGCCCACACATCCACTGTGATGGCGTTCATAGTGAACTTCTGCTTTACTAACATACCTGCTTTGCCCCCCCATCTCTTGTTTCCGGCTAAATCTAGGGTGCTTGGTCATTTCAGAGTCGGAGCCCCTGGAAGCCGTCGCCCGCTTTGACTATTCAGGGCGGACAAACCGAGAGCTGTCCTTCCAAAAGGGCGCATCACTGGTCCTGTACCAACGCGCCTCTGATGACTGGTGGGAGGGGCGTCATAACGGCGTGGACGGGCTGGTGCCGCACCAGTACATCGTGGTTCAGGACATGTAAGACCTCTCAATCCCAGAGATCAGGGTCTGAACCCATCAGCTGCTTAAAGGGAAATTCCACCGAAAAATTTGGTTTGATTTGGAGAAAAGTAGCTCTCCTCCTGATTAAAATTAGCTCTCAGCCAACTGTCTACCTGTAGTCAAAGCAGAGATATAGCCCCAAACTACTGCGCATGTACGAGGTGCCTGCTTTAGTGTGAACTACAACGGCCAAGCGTTGGCAGTTTATGGGCGGTGTCAGACAACGGCAGTCACAGGTTTCTACTCCCACTTAATACAACCGGAGGGGCTGGGCTTACTACTAGTCCTGAAGTGGTTCTTCGAGAGAGGCTACGTTACTCGCTGGCATGCTAGCCACTATAGTTCTACTGAAAAAAATATCACCACCATTAGCTAGTCTCCAGAGAAAAACGGGAGAAATACAGCCATTAATTTAGGAAAACACATAATTTATCTACTTTTGGTATAGTGAAAACATATTAGCTAGCCTTGCTAGATTTTACCCATGCCTTATGGGTAATGTAGTCATATATTGGAAAGATTTATTTTTAACATGTTAAAATAAACTACATGTACCACCATATGCTGTGTTTAATGACAAAGGAAATTTGTGTTTGTGTGCCTGTGTGTGCCTTTAGAAATGAATAGAGATGATGAGTAATTCTACCTGCCCCTCTACCCCACCTTACCTGCCTACTACCACCCCACCCCACCTGCCCCCTACCACCCTACTCCACCTATCCTGCTGTGTGTGTGTGTGTGTGTGCACTGCAGGGATGATGGGAACTCTGGCAGGGGGAGCCCCAAAGCTGAAATAGAGGGGCCAGAGGAGAAAATGTCCTCTAGGGGCAATGTGAGCTCTCCCACCGGAGGACACGTGGCAGACATCTACCTGGCCAACCTCAGCAGGTGAGAGGCTGAGAGACTGTGAGTGGGAGTGGTCAGTACTGCACTGTGCAGCTGCGCCTGCTCACTTACAAACAAGCGTGTGGAAAATGACTGTGTGTAAGAACAAGCTGATCCTCAGGCATGCAGATCCTGTGTTCTTTCTGTTTGCCTCAACTCTAAAATCTGTGTTTAGCTAAGAATTAGAACTGATTATTTTTAGTTGATGCCAGTTACTGGTGTTCTTTTACTCCATCTCTCTCTCCTCCTCTCTCTCTCTTCTACCTCCACAGGATGAGGAATCGTCCGGAATCCAGCAGCATCCGAAGAACGTTCTGGGCCGGGGAGGGGCTGGTGGAGGGCGCCCCGGGGGCAACAGCGGGCGTCAGGGCCACATCCCTGCCTGTGGGGGGGCTGCCCAAAGAGGGGCCCGATAAACGCCCCGTCAGCGCCCACAGCGTCCTCAACTCCGTTACACGCCATTCCTCCCTCAAGACCAAGGTGGAGAGCCCGCAGTTCCGCAAGGCAGCCACCGCGGGGCGCTCCAAGAGCTTCAGCAACCACCGGCCCCTAGACCCAGAGGTCATTGTGCAGGTGGAGCACAGCTCACAGGTATCCCCTACACCCCACCCCCCTGCATCCCCTACACCCCACCCCCCGCACACACACACACTCCCTCACATGCTTCCTTTGGGCTGGACTCTAATGTAGTGAAATTTCAGACCCAGTTCACTTCGGCTTATTCTTAGAATAACAGCCCGTGTTTTCGGGGGGAACTGCACCCCAGTTGCGTGTTATTGTGCGGTTGAAATGTACTCCCCCGTGTGTGCTGCAGGATATTGAGGCGACGATGACCACGGCACTGAAGGAGCTGCGGGAGCTTGAGCGCCAGAGCAGCGCTAAACACGCGCCGGACGTGGTGCTGGACACCCTGGAGCAGCTGAAGGGGGGGCCCGGCACCCGGGGGCCCACCTCTGAGCCCTCCAGCCCCCTGCACTCCCGCCTGCTAAAGGAGGGGGACCCCGCCCAGCAGCGTCCCCTACAGCGTAGCTCCAGCTCCATCGGCGACGTGCCTCCCACCTTCCGCCTGGGCAAGACGGTCACCAAGGCAACCGGGCCTGGCCCTTCCCCTTCCTCCTCTATCTCCTCTTCTTCCTCCTCATCCTCCTCTTCTTCCCGTGAGCCCCGCCCGCCCGCCACCCGCCCCAAACCGGTGGTGTTCCCCAAGACGGGCTCAAGCGGCAGCCCCACCCCGGGGTCGCCCACTTCCACCATCCCACCCACACCCCCGCCCCCACCTCCGCCCCCTACCACTGACAAGACCTGTCCCGTCTAAGGGCCACCCCCACCCCCCCGCCACACCCCCTCGCGCAGGTCTTTCGGCTCACTGGTAAATCCCCTGCTCTTTTTGGAAGGGATCATAATGGGTGAAGTGAAGTGCGTTGCGTGTGTGTGTGGGTGTTATAGGGCATGCACACAGACCGACATGTTTGAGTAATCACCCCTTATTGTTTTACCCTGGCCAGGCCTTGTGAAGACGGGAGATTGCGTCTCCACATGGATTTTCCTCTAGGACTGTTTCAGAAAGTAGGCCCTTCTGAAAGGAAGTAGACCCTTTTGACTGACAGATCCTGTAACACGCAGGTTCTTTGACTTCTGCCTGTAATTCTGGCAGAAAGTGGAGTGGCCGCCTGGTGAGACGTGTTAGACTGGTGTTTAGACTCAAATTTAGACTGGAGTTTAGACTGGACTCACTTCTTACTGGATACCATACCAAATGGGCTTTTCAGAAGAGGAAGATTCTGGGTTGCAGTGTAGTAACAGAAAACGGCTTATTTGATGTATATTTACGTATGATTTCCAGCCTCCTGTTACAGTTTGTCGGATCAGAAGAGAGCCCTCGCCTCTCGTTTCTAGGGAATTGATTTTGCTTGAATGAGGAATGAGTGCAAAAGTAGTAAAACAACCTCTGGATAGCATATAACAATCTCTTTTCAGTGATACCAGCGTAGTAACAGTAGCATAACACAGCTTTTTTTGTTGATATGGCTTTATAATTAATGACAGATTGTGTTATTTTTGCCGTGTGATTCTCAGGCTGTGGTGAACAGAGTGACTGGTTGGCGATCAACGCTTCACCATGCAACCGCTTATCCCAGCCCTTTGTACTGTGAACTCAATCAATGTGGCTAAAGAGAATTAGCCAGTTAGCCATTATTAGCCTCTCTGTGTGTCCTTTTAAAGCAAAGCTGTGTATTCAAAGCGCCTCTCACCCCTTCAGGTTATTTAGAACAGCTGTGCAGGTGTGCAAGTCATTAGACTCACTAAAAGATTAGTAATTAGCGCCTGCTAACAAACTTGCTTTTTCAATCCTGCAGATGTCTTTTTCGCAAACAGAATAGAATACAACAAAAAGCAAAAAGGGCATTTTTCTGCGTACATTAATAACTGTGGTAACTGGAAAACTGGATATGTCTGTGGAAAACCCCTTGTTCATTGGACTTTTTTTTTCTGTTTTGTAGATAGAAGAGCATAAATCTGAAATTCCCTTCTTGTTTTTTCAGTTTGATCAGCAATCAGATAAACCTGTTTATATGTGTTTTTGTATATCATGTTCAAGGTTAAATACTTCAGAAGGGAATAGTTCAGACTCTGTTGAACAGCCACCATGCTATCTGCTTCTTTTTCATCTGAAACTGCTTTGAAACTCAGCTGGGTAACTTAGACTGAGTGTCTCCAGAAATTTGTGTTCAGTAATGACTTCTTCCGGAAACAGACTACAACTGAACTGATCTCACATCAGGTGCCTCACGACTGTTACTTTCGCCATATTTATTCACGCACTTGCATGCACGTAATTAGAACTCCTCACAACATAAATCATAGAACCATGCAGACGTGCTCCGATTATTCATCTTTATTTTATGTGCTTATTCTTGCTCTGTTTTTAGGTGTTGATTATGAGAAGGGTGATTTCATATAACCAGTGCTTCTTCTATCTTGCATATAAAAATGACCCTAATATGTGTGTCTGGATGCATTTGCATTCATTAATTATGTCGATTTCGCTTAATTGGAGGGGGAAAAAACCAAATGTATTCCCTCTCTTAAGTAACTCTGTTTTCTGCATGCACATACATACAGATTAACCAGGTCGTAATTTTAGCTTCTGAAGTGGATCCCATTCACACGGTTGTCCACCTTTTCTCGTACAACTACAGAACCTGAGTCCAGGTCTAGTGAGGCTGCTTGGAATCACCATCCATTAGCATAGCCTAGCCTGTGCCAAACACCCTCTGTACAGGCTATGCTAGCCATTAGCATAGCCAGCCTGTACCAAACACCCTCTGTACAGGCTATGCTAGCTGTTAGCATAGCATAGCCTGTACCAAACACCCTCTGTGCATGCTCTGTACAGGCTAGACCAAGCCCACAGTGCCAGTGAACGTGGCATGATAGCCTGATTTGTTGTACCACACCTTATTACAGTGGTCACTCGTTCTAAATTGGGAGGAATGGAAGAGTTTGGGGGGGAAACAAAATCATTGGCAGTAACTGATCTGCATGTGATTGGCTGCAGCCATTCCCAGGAAATGCACTGGTGGGGGCCCATGTGCATTTGAGAAAATGGAGCTTGCACATAATCATTCCATCTTTGGAAAATCTGTTCATCTCTTGCTCATGCATATTTATGCTTTTCTCACTGCTCTCCGCTGTTATGCCGTTATCCTCCAAACATACCATTTTTTACACAGCAGTTTTACTGTAATTGCATCAGTAGCCTTTAATAGGAGGGTGTGTTGCTATCTTTCATTTGTAGTATGGTAGCATAGTAGGAGTGCTTCTCATTGTGCTGTTTTTCCTACCCTGTTATGTAACTGGAAACTGTCTTCTGGAGTTGTAGGGGGGGGGGGGAAACATTAACATGCATTATAAAACAGGTGCTCATGGGTGATGTAGTTTGTTTCTTTTAAGACCATGTTGATGGAATAAGCATGATTAATTTTTCCTTCCATTCAGGAATAAAAAGTCAAATTTCATGATGCACTTGAAATTACCATTGTGTGCTTGTAAGCCGATTGAGTGAGGATGTTTTTTTAATCATAACTGTTATTAAGTATGTATTTCTTGTCCATTTAAATCAAAACAAAACATGAAAAGATTGTCATGTCAAATATATTTATAGTTGTCCATTGAATTGTCTCTATATTACCTAATGAAACCTGTGTTGAAATGTACTTTGTATATACAATGTTGTACATTACAGAGGTACACTCTTTTTTTGGTACAATATTGTACAGTAATAGCAATAGTAGTTTACTCTCAAATAGACCTTATATGATTATATGTGTAGTTCTTGTAGTAAACTTTTTTTTAAATAAACATTGCTTGCTATACACATCCTTGGTTTACTGTATGTTCTTTATAGAGTATTTGGATGCGATGGTGCTATTGTTACTTCACAATCGTACAATGACAACATAATGTTTGGATTAACTCTGTTATATTGAGCTGTGATGTCATCGTATGCGCCACAGACCTACAGGAAGAGGTTTGCGTTCACTCATGACTTTTCCTGTATTCCTTTTCCACTGACTCTGAGGCTTCTGGCTGCTGGCCATGGTCATGACAGCCACTTTCTGTCTATAAATTGATTTCTTTATACATTTCTATGGATAACAATACAATTGGAACAAAACTGTTCACAGTACGAGTGCATATTCACAAGCTCCCTGCTTCATAGCAAAGTTCTGGATTCAGTGGCATAATGTCGGTCACCTTGGGTACTTCTGAGCTTTCTGCTCATATAAATCACAGCAATGACTGGATTGATGTCTTGTCTTGTGTTAGGTTTGGAACTGCAGACCATAAACCACCCTGGTATTAAATTTCACAATATTAATGAGGCCCATTTTGGGTGTGTGTACGTGTGCTCGCGTATGCCGTTTCTTTTTGTGGTTCTCTGATTTCCCATCATTATGCTCACCACTTACTGAAGTGTAAGTCATATCTCAGCCTCTGGCTGTACATTAATATGGAGTGTGCGCCTTAACGGAGAGCAGGAGTTGATGAAGTTGGCAAGTAGGCTACAACTTTCTTTCACTGAAACATTACTGGACTTTGCCACAGACAGGGCAGCTACATCATACCCTCCTGTCTGCAATCTGAATAATATGGAAAGTAAAGAAACTTCAGGGCAGATTATGCAGTAATTACTAACACAGCATTGAAATGACGTTAATTATGTCAGCCCAACTGTGGTCATTTAATAACTAAAATAATTGTAACATTTTACTGAGATGCAAAAGTATAAAATTGTTTTTTTGTTTAGTTTGATCCTTAATTCCATGTTCACAATGAAGTAAAAATGTGACAAAATGCTTTTAAATTCACAGTACATGTACTTTGACCGCCTTTTGATTCTTATCCAACGCTCTTATGTTTGGTTTCTGCTGCCTTCTAGTGGACATAGTGGGTATTCAATTGCCGGATTGAATTTTTAATCTCGGTAGTTTCTATGTGAACATGGCAGTATTGCTCCTTAGAACCAAAGACAAAGGCCGTGTCCAAATCAGCGCACTTACCTACTATTGAGCATGCCAGTTGACTATACTTTTTAAAAGTTGTTAAGTACGCGACAATTCTGAAAATTGAGTTTTCTTAATATCCCCGGATGCTATACTTATTTCCAGGTTTTCGCTGATAATAGTATGTAGGATATTTTTTTGCATGCTGCATGTCACTAATCAGTATGCAGTATACAGTATGCTAGTACACAGTAAACAGGACGCGGTAGATAGGGCTCTGATTTGTACACAGCCAAAGTGAAACTCACACACTTGGTATAGTGCTCCAAAATATTTAATTCAGCACAGTGTTAATGTTTCGGCAAGGAAGCCTTTATCAGAACATGTCCAGAATATTGTTCTTTATAACAATATTTTTATGTTTATCTTACCCTCTGGGTAATGTCCTTCTTAACTGACAGACCTCAGTGGGTTAGATATAAAGGCCACTGCAGCACCACCAAGACCATCTACTGGCTCACCACAAGGCTCGGTAGTTTCTCCAGTGTTATTCACACTCTACACGGATAACTGCCGAAGCAACTGTCCTGAGATCCCTTTCATCAAGCACTCAGATGACACAGTAATTGTGGACTCATTCTACTCTGATGACAAGCTTCTCTGCTGTCCGCCAGTTCCAACAGTGGTGTGATGTTGATTTGGACTTGAATGTGGAGAAGTCAAAATAAATCGCCATCAACTTCCAGCATGAGCCATTGCCGCTGAGGTCCCTTACCATCGGAGCCAAAACAAAAAAGAGTGGAGAAGTACAGATATCTGGGTACCATCATAGATAATAAGCTGACTTTCGAGTGCATGCATGCAAAGTGTCAGTCAAGGCTGTATTTCCACTGGATACTCAGGAATTTGGCCGTGAGCCAGTTCGTAATGCAAGCATTTTACATCTGCTTCCTTGAATGAGTGCTGACCTTTAGCCTAACAGCTTGGTTTAGCTCATTAAGTGAAATCAGGCAACTGAAGCTGGAGAGGGTGACAGTACAGGCTACTAAAATCATAGGGAAACAACATAAACCCCTGAAACACAGTATGGCCTTTTCATCACATCCCCTGAACTCTCTCTTTGAGACTCTTCCATCAGGTCGAAGATTAAGGTCCCCAAAAGAGCCCAAAACAGCTTTGTCCCTACAGCTGGTAGACTGCTTAATGACACTGGACATCTCAAGACCATAAAGGCAGACGAGGAACTGTTATTTATTTTGATGCTCAATTTTTCATCATAATTAATAACTAATTTTATATAATATAATTTTGATCATAATACTACTAATAATAGTAATTTTAATCATAATGTATTCCACTCCACTCATACCTTCACTTTAATGTGAAACATCTGATTCAATTGTTTTTTTATTGCTGGCAACTACAACTGAAGTTCCCTCACAGGAAAATAAAAGTTATTCTATTCTATTCTGTTTTACTATATTGTAAATTCTGTATTCTGTATTCTAAATTGTCATTCTGCTTTCCGATTGTAACAGCTTTGAGTTACACAAAACCTGACAAACTTCCCCACCTGATTTTTTTTCAGCTTTCTCTAGTTAGCGCTAACATTTTCAGCTGTAAATGTATGTGTTTTACCTTAAGTCCTATATGAGTAATTTTGGTCAATGCTGTTAATTTGGCTGCAAAACACAAAACGTGCCTCCCTGTGGTTTCCCCAATATAACAGCCGTCCTGAATAGGTCAACTGGGCAGACTAAAGGTTAGAGTAGGCTACCATTGCTTTGAAAAGATGAACTGTTGCTTTGATGTCAATAACGAGGTAAGAGTTTGTGTTTTCTGTTTGCATTGTCGGCCACTATCTTGACATTTCTAACGTTAATCATTGGTGTTGATTTGGCGTATAATTAGTAAACGTTCAAACGGCTCAATAGACGAAACAGAAACTGCACGATCGGAGTTTTCAGTGTTGCCAGATGCCTGAATTAATTCCTTCCCCACATAAATTCCGAAAATCTCCCAGTCCCATAGAATTTTCTCACAATTTTCGCCCAAACCTCTTTTTAAAATCCTCCATCTATCATTGACCCCCATGCATTTTTTTATTTTTAAATTCCCTACATTTACAGTACAATCCCCCAGTCTGGCAACCCTGGTTTCTTTCGGTATTGGCCTGAAGAGGTCGCTAAACTTTCAAATTCAAAGTTAGAATGTGAACGTTTAGCGCCCTCTTCAGGCCAGTACCGAGAGAAAATGTGTGTCATTTAATTGTTTAGCTCTAAATAGCCTAAATCGTAAACGTTTCCCAATATCTGTAGTCCTACAAATGAACACGGAAACATGTAATTGTGTCCCTTTGGCTAATCTTTTCCCTGGAAAGACATACATAATATCCATATTTGTTTATTTTACAGTATATGATGGCCTTTTCATGAAGATGTCTCTTTAAAAACCTAATTTCAACAAGGAAGTAAACCAAATGGAAACTAGTCCGTTCAGCTTCACGCATTTCTGCGGAAACTCCCGTGTTTCACACTCGTAAAACACGAATGTAACGTGTCATCCGTGTGTAAGAATACGGAGATCAGTTCATTCAGACATTTCGGAACGGATTTCTGAGATGAATAATGATCCTGTGACAAGGTGGCTCTTTTTCCTTAATTTCTTCTCGTAAACTTTGTTGCATGCCTGTTTGTACCGTTAGCGTAACGCTAATCTAATATGTTTATCTAATGTTAGGCTGCTGTAGGCTATAGCTATAACAACTTAATCACTAGCCTAGCCTACGTATTTAAAATGACAAATGCTGCCATTGTGATATACGAGGTAAAAATGTTAGTTATCGTCAAGACTAAAGAAATAAGCAGCTTGTGTATTTTTTAGAAAAGCAGTTGTAATGTTAGCATTTTAGGACCATTGCATATCCTGATAGAGGCTAATACGATATGGCCGACATTCTTACACGACGTAGGCTAGCCTTTTGACTCGACAAGTTAACCATTCGTTGTAGGCTACTGTGTAACGTATCATAAATATAATTTATTAAAATACGACAGAATATGAGCAGTTTGCTATTTATCTCCACACTACTTTCATGATTAGTTTACGGTTTTATTTATTTTTGGTAAGCTATCTTAATGTAGGCTAGTAACGTTAACGCTACTGCTCTTCATTTAGCCATAGGCTACATGAGTTTGACACGTATCCACAAACACGAAAAGAATGGGGATCTTTGTAGCCGACACTATGACCGTAACTGAAAGTGGAAAATATCGCTAGTTTGTTGAAAAGGTTCCTTGGTTTTAGGAACACTGTGTGATGGTGGAATCGCTATGCTCATCTTTGATGTTTTTGTTTACCTCTAACGCATTTGACAGACAGGAAGTCTGTCGTTTCCTCTGACCTTTATCGAGACTGCAGTTCTGTTTCTGAAAAGCTTTCCCAGATCATCTGCTAACAGACACGCCAGGAGCTTCTGACTTATTTACACAGCGGTGAGTGTTTCAAAAGTACAATTATTCTGTAGAAATACGGATTTACTGGATTTCCCCCGTTTAATATTAGGCTATTAAGAGTCAAAATAACGCAAGATTGGCTACCCAAAGTTAGGCTACTATAGTACATCTTCGGCCTACATGTTACATTTGTTTTAGGCTATGTTACAAACGGCAGGCTTGTTTCGGTTGCTGTGTGGGCTACAAGTTCAAGTAGATCAGAAGAGCATCAATCAATAAGAGGAATACATTTTCCGTATTAAGTTAGGCCGACACCAAAATCTGAATAAATGCAGTTAGGCTTACATCGAGTTAATTAAATTGCATTAATTGGTAATTTTCACCTATATAATAGGCCTATGCCAGATATCTCAAAATTGTGTATACTTGAGTGCTAACGACGTTACATCCATGTTGTTTTTCTTCAGATCTCGTTGAAACACAACCTTTCAACGGAGATCTAAAGGAGCAAGAAAAAAAATCATTTTTAGGGCAGGTGTTCCTGTCTTTCGTGGGGGGAAAATGATGGCGAGTACAACAAACTACCTGTGGTCGATGGAAGACGTACTGGGACAAGGCGCAACAGCCAGCGTCTTCAAAGCACGAAACAAGGTGTTCTTCGCTGCGTTTAATTATGTTCTGTGCGCTGCGCACTTCTCTCACGCAATGCTTCATAGTTTTTAATTTCATGTTCATGAATGAAACATGTTATGTATAGTCTACTAATATGGCATGGTATTGTGATATAATGTATGTGTTTAGGCTGATACTGTAGCCTACTAGTTCTTATTGCACATTATTTTTATTAATTTGATATTTAATTATTTCTGATATAAGGATAGGCTACAGTGAAGATGACAGTAGCGCTTCGGGACATCCCGATGTAGGAAGAGATGTCCAGATACATTCAGTGGTTTCTTGGCCTGAGTGTTTATATTTCCTTCATGTTCTGGAAGAAAACGGGGGAGTTGGTTGCAGTGAAAGTCTTCAACATCTCCAGCTACACCAGGCCCTACGAGGTTCAGATAAGGGAGTTTGAAATGCTGCGAAAGCTCAACCACATCAACATCGTCAAACTCTTCGCCGTGGAGGAGGTACGGCGCCATGTCGCAAGCTGTGAATGACCCCTTTCCCCACTCGGCGCTCCAGCGCATTCAGTCTCAAGGCCCTGGGGCCCTATCTTACACCCGGCGCTAAGCGCTATCTTACACCCAGCGCAGGGTTCATTATAACGCCCAAGAATAATTATATTCTTGCGCCCATTGCAAGTGAACGGGCGTGTTGGTGTTAAGATGAGGACCGACCAGGATCATTTTTGGCGTATTGCTATCTTGAGCCAGCAGAAAGCGCTTGCGCCAAGACCAGAACAAACCTGGAGCTCGTTTCACGAAAACGATTTGCAAGGATTTTCACTCCCAGATCGCAATTTCTTGTCAAAGCGCGTTTCACGAAAATGCATTCTTTGCGCATCCTTCGCAAATTGCAAATAAAAGTGCGACTACTACAGGCTGCTCGCAAAACATTTTTTCCTCGCGAGTATGGCGTTTTCTTTGATTTTGCGGAAACTGAGGCTTCCACCATTTAGCAGGCTTTTAAAGGGAATGGGATATGACATTTTGATTGGTTTATTGCATGTCACGCCCAAGACACACCAATAATTAATGAAGAAACTCGGTTCAGCCCAGTTTGCACGTTGCGCCGTGCTTAGCGCTCAAAAAACACACCGTCAAACTAGCAAAAGTGGACTTGGACACGCCCTAAATGCACTTTACACTATGCGTTTAGACAAAGCACTAAGATCGCCAAGATAGAACCCCTGGAGTTATCGGCAGATTTGCAGCAGGAAGCTCTGGTGAAAGCATCGCTCATAAATCTGCTGTTTTTCTCGACAGTTTAGTGTCCCAGTGGGAATAAAATCATTTAGCTTTTTGGTCTCTCTCCTGTCAGCTTCAGTCCACCGCTTGGCGCAGTTTCACGTTTCTCTGCACCAAGTCCTGGCGCTAAACGGGCAGGTCCCCCCGGAGAGATCCGCTGACAGGATAAAACGTGGAGCCTACATAGAAAAGGGAAAGAGCCGTTCTAAACGGTTTCCCAGATATTCTTGTAACTCCCCTAGCAACAGACTTGTAAATGCTTTTGCAAATGTGGTGTTGATATGGTGGAGCCATGGGCTACAGTATCAAGGGTCTGTTCTGAACTGCACTGAGGTTTGTTAAAGTTCAGGCAGGGGTAAATATTTCCTGCTCATTTTCTCAATACTTGCTTACTGCTGAATGGTGTCTTCATGACTATCTTTAGGCGTAAACCATTAATGAGCACTATTTCACAATGTACTCTAAACTGTACCTATCTTCAAGCACTCTGTGAGTCACCATAAATAAGAATGTTTGCCACAAAATAATTTGACGTGACATAATTACAATAAAAATATACAATGTACTAATGCCATATCCCCATATCATTTACTGATTGGTAGTGTAAGGTATCAGATATTGTGATATTGTTAGGGCTGCTCTGTAGCTATGTTGTTGTTGTCTAACATGGCTCATCTTTTTGGCCGGCAGATGAACACCAAACAGAAGGTGTTGGTAATGGAGTTCTGCTCCGGGGGGAGTTTGCTGAACGTCCTGGAGGAGCCGGAGAATGCATTCGGCCTGCCGGAGTCCGAGTTCCTGGTGGTGCTGCAGTGTGTGGGTGCGTGATGGGGTGCAGCAGGGGGCCTGTGAAAGGTGGAGGGGGACTGAGAAGCCAGCAGGGAGGGGCCTCAGGGTTTTAAAACATATTTTTACCTGCAAACGCCCACATTCAGGACAGTGTTCAGCTGCTGTCAGAATAAAGTTGCATCACTGAGTGTGATGCATACTCAGGAGAGCTTAAGTTGTACATGTCCTGGTGCCTCATTTATAAACGGTGCGTACACACAAAATAAATGCATAAACCACTTCACCTGCAGATTTGGGATTTATGAAAACAAACTTGACGTACACAGCCTTCTAATAATCACATACCTGCCAACACTCCTGTATTTCCAGGGAGTCCCATTTTTTAGACCCATTTCTCAGATTTCTCACCTATTTCTCCTGATGGTCCTGTATTTCACCAATTGTGAGTTTTTGCAACGAAACGTAATTATATCAGCTGTACAAGGTCAAATGCGTCATTGGCAATGGTTTAGAATATGCCAGTTTGCGTTCATAGAAATCCCCCTTAACGCACATTTCTGAATGGATCAGAAAGGGTAAAGTCTCATGGGTGATTTTTCTCAGAGAGAGTGGCAACCTTCTGTAGCAATTGGCTTCTACGTCATATAACAGGATCTACCTTTTTAAACTAATTTACTAAGAAAAAACAGAGAAGACAAAGAGGAAGAATCAACAGAGGTAGCAAACATTTAACAGTAAGCCAATCAGATTCAGAGGCTTTATTGTCAATAAACAAACAAGTATTCAACTTGTTTTTCTTGTAGTTTTCAAGTTCAATCCCACTTAAGACAGGGCTCAGCTTTGGGCCAGAACAGGTTAACATGCATTGTGATGGTTTCTGTATAGTCTCGTCCACTGACAAAAAGTTTGAATATTTTTCATCTGACCACATTTTTGCATGTTGCCTAGCCAAAAAGTCCACTAGCCAGAATTGTGGATCTAGTCTTTTAATTGTCATCTGAAAGAGCACCAAATTGATAACCACAGTCTCAGAAAATCCCTCATCATCCCCCCAGAAGAATCCCCCATGTTTTAAATGTTGGCAGATATGTAATCATAAACCTTGTCATATATACCTTTTATCCCAGAATATATAAATATAAAATGTGTGAGGTCCAACAAAACGCAATTTGAATTTTTTAGCGGTTTAAATATTTTTATATTTATTTAATAGATTAATGTTTTTTGTGTTTTGTGTGTTTTGTGTTGTATGTGAATGAAAACTGCCGCGATATGCCGCGAATTTTTTTTGTGTTTTGTGTGATGTCACAATTATAATATATTATTATTTTGAATATAATGTCTCATCATATAGCTGTTGACTGACAATACTCAAAAAACAATTATTAAATTTCCTCAATCTGTCTGTGGTGAATTATGAAAGTTGCACTTCAATGTCAAACTACTTCTTTTTCATTTCCGTAATGGTTTGGCTGCTCTGATATGCTGCCACTCCACAAATGTTTTTTTTATTCATTATAGCCGTACAGAACTATTTCCACCAAACAATATCGCCCCTCTGACCTCTACCTCCATACCAAGTGTCTTTTCACACCCTGTGAAGTTTCTCTTCTTTGTTTGGCAGAAATGCCTACAAAGCACCTTCAAAAACTGAATATCTAGTAGCCTAATAACGGTAGGCCCACCCTTTGCCTTCAAAACAGTTTCAGTCCTTCTAGGCATGCTATCATACAATTTCTGAGCTGTGTGTAGTGGGATATTGGCCCATTGTTCAAGAAGGACAGTCTCCAGTTTGAGAGATGAAGGAGGTGAAAATCTAGTTTGCACTCTGCGCTCCTGAACTTCCCATGAACGTTCAATTCTGTTTAGATCTGGTGATTGTGCAGGCCATGGAAGGAATTTGACATCATCTTCATGTTCTTGGAACTGTTCTTGAATGTTTTTAGCAGTGTGTATGAGGGCGTTATGTTGGAATATGGGGGACATCATGAGGGAACAGTGTTTGCACCATAGGGTGCACCTGCTCTTGTAAAATGATTTCATATTGTTTGCCCGTTACTCGTCTATGGAGAGCAATCATTGGACCCATTGAGTCCCATGAAATGGCTGCCCATAACATTACAGAACCACCACCATACTTAACAGTTGGCAACAGACATTGTGGATTGAATGCCTCTTTAGGCTTTCTCCAAACATAAACCTGTCCACTTGTATTAAAAAAATTTAAAAGATGACATCAGACCATATCACTTTTCTCCATTGCTCAGGGGTCCAGTTTTTGTGTTGCTTACACCATGTTATGTGTTTTTGTGCATTAGCCTTGGATACAAATGGTTTCTGAATGGCGGCCCTGGCATAAATACCAGCTTTGTGAAGCTCACGATGTACTGTTTTTGTTGAGACTGGTTCAGATATGGATTGATTCAATTCTGTGGTGATTTTTAGAGCTGTAGTTCTGTGGTTATTAGCAACTATCCTACCAAGTGTCCGTCTATCCCTGTCAGAAAGCTTTGACTTGCGGCCACAGTTATTTTTTGCTGAGGCTGTTTTTTGGTGTTGGGCATATGTTGTCATCATTTTTGACACTGTTCCCTTTGACACCTTAAATAATTTCGCCGTTTTTTTGAACCGACGCACCTGCAATTCGGGCACCAACTATTTTGCCTCTTTGGAACTATGTTCTTCATCTTGCTTTGGAGACTTACCTAATAAAGTTCTGCTGGTTAGACCTTTTTTAAGCAGACACATGCTGCTAATTAGTATTCTAATTAATAGGAATCACCTGTGTAGATTTTGTAATTGTGTAATTTAGATGCTTCAAAGTTAAAGCCGTTTTTCGGGGGTGTTTTCGTTTACGCAAAATTTCAAGTTGATTGTGAAAATATTGTGTGCAGTTGAGCATACGGACGGTTTTATAAATCAGGATATTTTTGAGCATACGCAGGTTTCTCCTTTTGCGCGTATGTAACCTTTTAGTGTAGAACCTGTGCATAAATGAGGCCCCTGGTCACTGGTGTATAGATGGGCCCCACACCCTGGGGCTGGTGCCTGACTGTAGCCATGCTGAAAGCAGCGCAATGGAGTATTGCACAGGCTATAGCATCTCCCAGAGAGACTATATTTCTCACAGAAGCAATATCTCTCCCGGAGAGACAATATCCCTCCCAGAGAGGCAATATCTACCGGTGAGGATAAAATCAAGGTTTTAATGAATTATTTCTCCAAGTGTTTATGTAATACTAGCGTGATGATTGGCTGCTGGTCTTGCATTTGCATAGTGAATGGGATGAACCACCTGCGGGAGAATGCCGTGGTCCACCGCGACATCAAACCCGGGAACATCATGAGGGTGGTGGGCGAGGACGCGCGCTCTGTCTACAAGTTGACCGATTTTGGCGCTGCTCGGGAACTGGAGGACGATGAGAAGTTTGTGTCCATCTATGGCACAGAAGAGTACCTGGTGAGACGGGGGCGGGGTCTTCAGCGAGAGCAGATTAAGGGGGACAGAACAGGAAGTGGGGAGGGGAAGGGTTTTTCCTGTTACACACCTCATATGTAGCCATTCTCTTCGGAGAAGAACCGGAACTGTAGATGTACTGTAAGACCTGACAAAAAATGTAGTGTATTTACCAATTAAGGCCAATTTCTTCAAGTTTTTCATGAATTTTTTATTTCTTCATAAATGTATTGAAATGTAAAGCTTCTGTACTGACAAAGTGTAGATGTGATAACATCACAACACAGTGATGTTACATGAAAGCAGGGGGAGATTAGTGTTGGGGCTCTATTTTCCGGCCAGAGCATGGCAAGTGGCGAGCTGGTGCACTGGCGAAATGATCATTTTTTCATGGATTTTTACATTCCTGAGCTCGTTTGACTCGCCGTGTTCCAAAGTGGGAGGAGAGCCGCAGTGAGGGGTGTGTCAGTCTATGGCGAGTTGATTATTTCAGGGCTTTCCCAAGGAATGCATGGTCATTCATAACCTATTCAAAAGCCAATAAATCATTTTCGTGGATCATATGCCATCCGATTTTACGTTAATAAAAATCCCCCAAGCAGGACAAATGTATACTTTGCATTTATTGTGCATTGTTTTTTCTTTTTTACGTGAGGCTGATTCCTGTATGTATCTCTGTTTTTAATTGTTTATGGCTGTTATTATACTGCATTATGGTCCTGCGGTTAGGCTACTGTATTCCGTTCTCTTTCTTACACCCGTCTGTGATGAGAAGATAGACGCAGCTGTGCGATGCTGATGTGGACACAGTCATTTTTGTAGTATTTGTAGCTTATTGTGAATGGACAGTGAAGCTCATTTGAAAAGATACCTACTACTGACTATGACTACTCACTGTAGGCTACAAAACTGTAAATAGTAGGCTAGGCTCATCTAATTTTGATTATCAATATTCTTCACTGTAAAAAAATATCTCGTAAGAAAACGGTGAAAAATTCAGTAGCCACGCCCAGTGCGCCATGCGCTATGCCGTTGATTTACAGCTTGTCACACGCCATGCGCTTGTTGGAGTCCTTTGTCAAACAATGTACTATTTGTACGTAAATGGTTAATGTTGATTCATGCGGTCAGGGTGATGTAAAGCCTGTCGGTGTGTGTACTGTCTGTGATCCTCCCCCCTTCTGTGTGGCTAAACCGGTGTGAATGCTCCTGCCTGTGTGTTCCCCCAGCACCCCGACATGTACGAGCGGGCGGTGCTGCGGAAGCCCCAGCAGAAAACCTTCGGGGTATCCGTAGACCTGTGGAGTATCGGAGTTACCTTCCATCACGCTGCCACAGGCGCCCTGCCCTTCGTCCCGTTCGGCGGCCCCCGCAAGAACAAACAAATGATGTAAGCACCCCCGCCCTCTCTCCTGCGCTGGCCATTATAAGGCTATGGTGCCTGCTCTCCTCCCCA
This sequence comes from Ilyophis sp. 1 JC-2022, assembly GCA_022702515.1. Lineage (NCBI taxonomy): Eukaryota > Metazoa > Chordata > Actinopteri > Anguilliformes > Synaphobranchidae > Ilyophis > Ilyophis sp. 1 JC-2022. Next base: position 65,454,263 of record CM040396.1, on the reverse strand, counting down.
GCGTGGAGTTGTGGTGGCACGGCCGCTAAAGCAGGATCGGTCTGAAAAACACTGTTAAGCAGTGTAAACGGCAAACTGAAGAGCAGGTGATTGTTTGGCGTACCAATTGCTTATGAAATATCCTTTGAAGGCCCATTGGCTTGTGCTCACAGCCCTAAATGCATTAATGGGGTTAGTATCTGTGGTGGTAGTATTTGTGGAGTTTGTGGTTGTGTCAGTGAGTCACTTACTGAGAGAAACTTCTTTTCTACTCTTGTTCTTCTGCTTTACAGGTACAAGATCACCACAGAGAAGCCGGTTGGCGCCATCTCTGGGGTGCAGAAGGTGGAGGACGGCGCCATCGAGTGGAGCTACCATCTCCCGCACTGCTGCCTGCTCTCTGAGTGAGTGCCCGGCCACGCAGTATTCCTACGCCCCTCTAATGCAGTATTTCTCTGCCAGTCTAACGCAGTGTTCCTCTGCCCCTCTAATGCAGTGTTCCTCCGCCCCTCTAACGCAGTGTTCCTCCGCCCCTCTAACGCAGTGTTCCTCCGCCCCTCTAACGCAGTGTTCCTCCGCCCCTCTAACGCAGTGTTCCTCCGCCCCTCTAAAGCAGTGTTCCTCCGCCCCTCTAACGCAGTATTCCTCCGCCCCTCTAACGCAGTATTTCTCCTCCCCTCTAATGCAGTATTCGTTTCCACATCTTCCAGGGGGCTAAAGACCCAGCTGGTCCCAGTTCTGGCGAGCATTCTGGAGGCCGACCAGGAGAAATGCTGGGGCTTTGACCTGTTTTTTGCCGAAACGACGGGCATCCTCCACCGCGTGACCATACACGTGTTCTCTCTGCAGCAGGCTACTGCTCACCACATCTATATCCACTACTACAACACGTGAGTCTGAACATATACTACTACAACACGTGAGTCTGAACATATACTACTACAACACGTGAGTCTGAACATACACTACTACAACACGCGAGTCTGAACATATACTACTACAACACGTGAGTCTGAACATACACTACTACAACACGCGAGTCTGAACATACATTACTACAACACGTGAGTCTGAACGTATACTACTACAACACGTGAGTCTGAACATATACTACTACAACACGTGAGTCTGAACACATACTACTACAACATGTGAGTTTCTACATGCACTACTACAGCACATGAGTCTATGCATGTATTACTACAACACAAATCTATACATGCACGACAACATGTGAGTCTATACATGCACTACTATAACACGAGCCTATTCATGCACTACTACAACACCAGAATGACAATAATTGAGAAAACAGCAAATAAAATCATATCCGAATTAATTTAATACAATTTTTTGGGTGCAATATGGTCTTTTGGTGCAATATACATTGAACCATAGAACCATATACTGTATAGAAATGTGGGCCTGCACTTGAAAACTAGCCTGCAATAAAAATAAAAAAACAAGTACATAAAGGCCTCAGAATCTGATTGGCTGGCTATTAAATGTTTGCTACCTTGATTCTTCCTCTTCGTCTTCTCTAGACTATGTCTATTCTTAGTAAAGTACTTTAAAAAGGTAGATCCTGTTATATGACATGGAACGAGTGGGGCAACACCAGAGATGGTTAAAAACTGAGAGACTGCACTGAAGGGAAATGGGGAAAACCCTGTCCTGTCCTGTCCTCCACAACAGGTTGCGTTACATTGTCCTGATATCTCTCTTGAATAACGTCTTCCTTATCTTCCACGAGATACTACAATATGCATAAACTAGTATATATTTGATTTTGTTTTGCTTCTTAAGTTGGCAAGCGAGATAACAATAGCTTAGTTGCTAAAATATTTTATAGCCGCTAGCTTGCTAGCTAAAGTTGTACAAAGTTGTTACGTTAGCTTATGCGAAATTAATATCGTAACAGTCGAGAGCTTGGCTCGCTTAATGCTTGAACAACATATCCATTATAGTGTAATAGGCTACCAGAAGGTTTAACTTTCACAAATATACTAACCACATCTAATCTCCTCAGTATTTTGAGTTGCAGTTGCGTATTTGTGGGACTGTCTACGCATGCGCTTTTGTGTGAAGCAGGGGGGAGGGGCAGCGAGTAGCTGAGAGCCAGAGGGGTGTTTTTTGAAGCGACAGGGCTACAGTACACACATACAACAATTTTTAATTTTGATATCTTTTTTGATCAATTTGAAACTGTGGCAGTAGAGATTAAATTGCGGCGGGTCGCCACAGTTTAATACATTTAATGGGAAACACTTGTCTATATATGCACTACTGTAAAATGGTAGCCTTTACATCCACAGCTAAAAAAAATAAGTCTTTACAGCGAGTCGGTGTTCACTTCCACACTAGAAGAGCCTTTACAGTGAGTCAGTGTTCACTCCCACACTAGAAGGGATTGTCGTGGGCCCTCCCGTCTCATGCTGCTCCCTGGCACCTCACATCCTTCCTCCTTCCTTCCTCTTTTTCAGGGCCTCTATCTTTTTTAAGGAGGTGCAGAAGCAGACGGGTGTGGTGCCCGAGCTCCAGCAGTACATGTTTAATGGGCACGAGCTCTTCCTCAAGCCCTCGATGAAGGTGGAGAGCTTTCCACCCAGCACCCTGGACCGTCCCATCTTTCTGATCAGCAGGCAGCCAGAGATCACAGTAGGGCTGCTCCGCAGAGAGCGTAAGTGTCCTACAGTGACCCCCTGTGGACAGACTGTAGCACGCAGCCTCACTTACACTTCAGTAAACAGCTGGTTACTCAGCCTCATACTGTGTGTCTGTGTGCGTGCCCGTGTGTGTGCGTGCCTGTGTGTGCGCGTTTGCGTGCGCGCGCGTGTGTGTGCGTGGCGTGTGTGTGCGTGGCGTGTGCGCGCGTGTGTGTGCGTGGCATGTGTGTGCGCGCGTGTGTGGATAAGGAACCCTGATCTCAGGTCCCTCTTTCTCTCTTCCTCAGCAGCCGAAACTCCGGTCATGCCCACCAAGTTTGACATTGTGGCAGACGTAGCGTTCTCCAAGGTGGGTATGAGGCTCATCCATTCTCTCTCTCCTCCTCCTGCCGCCCACAGCATGCTGAAATGTCTTTGTTTTTGATTTCTCCTTGAGGCTATTGTTGGGGTTATCCACCAGCACCTACGAACAGCCCGCTCTTTACAGAAACACCAAGAACTCATTCTACAGGGATATTATTGCTACTTGTAAGTATTGGTACAAGGATAACATACTGAATTGAGCTGCTTGTATTAGTACTTGCATTGCTCAGCTTTTTTCTCAGAATAGCCACATATCTCAGTAATCCACAGAATCCATTTTGTGGCAGAACAAAATCACAGCTCAAATGTTCATTGGTGATTATTTGGTGTCCAGAGTGAGAGACACAGATTTGTTAAAATTAATTCAGCATGTTGGGACAAATTAAGGGAATTAAGGACAGTTTTCTATGGATATAAACAATTTAGCTGCATGTTCCAGGGATGGAAATATCACTTTCGGAGCATAGAAGTGAGTCTTTTCAGGTTTTACTTGATGCAGATGAGTATTCGGAGTGGCTACCACCTTCTTGTGAATTCCAGTCCGTGCAGTATTCTGCCTGTGGTAAGCCCGGGATTGGCTCAAATCGCTCAGCATTATGGGTGCTTTTTGCGGTGTATCTCTGACGTGCAGTGTTCAGGATAGATGTTCAGTTGTTTTTAAAAAGCAGACAGATTTGTGTCCTAATCCCGCTGTTCTGGGCTGCAGTGAGAATGTCCACACAGAGTGCATACTGGCAGAGAACAAGATCGGCCTGGTCAGCATGAAGCTCATCAACTGCCTAAGAAGCGAGGAGAAACTACACAAGCTGTGAGTGTCGTGTCTGCCCCAACCCCCCCCCCTCATAGCTGCTCCCCACTCAACCCTAATTAACCTTTTGAAGAGTTTTTTTTTTTTTGGTGAATCGCTCAACACTAATCTTGTTTTAAAATGCTTTGTTCTGCCAACCAATCACTTTCCCTGAGTTCAGTTGTCTCCCCCAAACAAGTGTAGCGTTGGTGCCTTTCTGAACTGATTTCTGTAATGTGAATAAATTGATGCCCCTCGTCAGCAAACCCGAGTCTAACCCCCCCATATATCTTCCCCGTCCAGGAGTCAGGCCACCGAAGAGCTCCTTGACCTCACTGAAGGCGGGAGGAAGTGCAGACTGGTGAGAATCAAACACACCTTCCATACACCATACACACCCTGTACACACTCATTACACACACGTTACACACACCTTATACCTCAATCTTACACCGGAATCTTACACAACGTACACCTGAATTTTACACACTCACAGCATGTTAAAAGCTTTGACACAGATGAGCGTTTTGTCTTAAAGGCATACAGAACTTTGTTCGAACATAATGTTGTATAGCTACCTGGCTCCGATATGAGTCGTAATATTGAAGCTCACCTTCATGACTTGCTCAAGTGGTCAGGAACTGGCTGATGAAGAATGACGTTTTTTCTGTTTATTCACTCCCATTGCATGACGAAACGGGACTCAAAAGCACACTTTTAGCACATAAATTAATGCAAACAGCGCGGATTACGGTGATTTTACAAAAGCACGACATCAAGAACCGTACGTTTGAAAAGATAAAAAGTTACACTTTTTCGAGACGTTTTGGAAGAAGATCCAGTCGTTAGCTTATTAACTTTCTTGTTTCGTTCTTGCACTCGTAACAGTTCCACTCACTTCCTGAAGCGTGCGTAAGTAAACAAACCGAGCAGCAAAGAAGCTAGCAACAGTTGCTAGTTCTCAGAAAATAGTTCTTCAAAATCAAATCAATAAAAGATTGGTTCAAAAGTTTCAAATGTACGGTTCTTTATGTTGTGATTTTGTATAGTGCTTAGAAGTGCTTAGAAAATGTCTTGCTTTCCCAGGAGTCTTGTTGAGTCTTCATTTTTTGACGATGGTGTTAGGATTGAGGCTTTTTTGTGTGTTCAAAAATGTGGATTACTGAGCGACTCGTGTTCAGATTCTGTCCTTCTGAAGTTGAGCTCCCATCTCTCGCCAGATCCAGGAGAACTTGCCCATCTACGCCAAAAGCATCCAGGAGTTCATGAACAAGCTGGATCACATGCACATGGAGTTGGCCAGGCGGTCTGAGGGGCTGGCTAAAGACAAAAGGTAGGGACAGGGCGTGTGCTTGCGTTTGTGTAACACAATTATTTGCTCTGTCCCAAGCAACATTTTAAACGTTTTCTTTGCCTGAGGAATTTAGAAGGGATTATCAATAATTATTATTACCCTAATGTGAAGTTTGGCAATCTGGCTGTCTTTGAACATGATTAGTACATGATTTTCATGATAATGCATTTTAAAAATGAGATGAGGCATAGAGGTCACTGTAGCCATTTTGTCATTTCAAACTCTTTGGTAGAATTCTGCTGACATGGGTAGGGTACAGGGATTGATCCAGTGAAGGCACACAATTTAATTATTCTGTTGTTAATTGGGTTACATTACAGATTTTTTAAAAATCTGAGAGTGTCGTGTCTGTCCCAACCCCCCCACGCACCCCGGCCATAGCTGCTCTCCACTCGTTTTTGAGTAATGAAATTAGCATGTCGACCTAGTTAATGGTCACCAGTCCCTCCTGACCTCTGACCTTTTTTACTGGTCCAGTACCCAGAAGATGGCGTTCCTACTGGAGAAGATCACCGAGGTGCACCAGCAGTACAAAAAGGACCGTTCGATGGGGAGTAAGTTTGTGTTTCTCTGAATCGCTACGTTAATGTCCGTCGGGCTTAGAAGGACCCTCAGTTCGTAAAGCCATATGATATATCGCTTTAGAATTCAGCAGAAACAAATCGACGACCCGCCTCTGTCACAGAGAAGGCTGGGTAAGGATTTGATGAGAACTGCTGGATTAGTTCTGCCCATTGTTTGCACTGTAAGAGAACCGTCCTGCTGTGCATTGTGGGACCACAAGGAAATGAGAATTTCAGACCGGGAACGAACGCATCAGTTTTAGCCAAGCTCTGCTGGATTAGTACTGGCAGAAAGAGCTCTCTGGAGCTCTCTTTCAGCTGCTGAAAATAAGGTTTTAAAGGACAAAAAGCCAGGGGTGAGAAAAAGGCTGTGGCTTCCATGCTAAATGCGTGACGTCTAACTCTCGTTTTTGTCCTAGAGCTGAACTACAATGATGAACAGATTCACAAGTTTGAAAAGTAAGCGTTGCTACATTATTGGCGATGTTAGAGCAACAGTGAAAAATGAAGGCGTGCTTTTTGGGCTCATGCCTATGCCCTCGTGCCTTTTTTGTCTCTGCAGGTTTAACCTCTCCGCCAACATTAAAAAGGTAAAGTCTCTTCTTAGGGAGGACTGCTCACAGAAATACCTCGATGTTATGGCCTTAGCCGGCACCTGGACCAGGTGAGCGTTTGACTGTGATTAACGTCCGTATGCAGGATACACACTGATCCTTTACCTGATGGGACCTCCATGCTGCTGGAATGCACAAATCTTCTTTCTCTATGTCCTCAGCGTTCTGCACGAAATACAAACGCAACTAAAGGAGTTCAGCAGCTTCTTCATTCAGCTGATCGGAGACCTGCAAATGTGTGAGGAACGCCAGAACAAGGTGAGCGTGTGCGTGTGTGTGTGTGTGTGTTTGCATTTGTGTTCACTTTCCCCAAACAATGAATGCTAATCAAGGTCTGTATTCAGTCCAACAACTGTGTACTTTTGAACTTTTAACTCTCAAACTCAAACCATGCAGCATGATCAAGCAGTCGGTGTTAAATGAGGACAGGCTATAGGTTATATTGAGTTAGTGTATGAGTATAATTGTAAAATTTGGTTTTTACAGTGAGTATGTCCTGTCGGGTTCTGCAGATGGCATGTGTCTATGTAACTGTTCATACCTGCTCATAACTGTTCATATCTGCTCATGACTGTTCATATCTGCTCATGACTGTTCATATCTGTTCATACCTGCACATACTTGCTCATAACTGTTCGTATCTGTTCATACCTGTCCTCCAGGTCCAGGATGCAGTGCTTCTCAGGCTCCAGCAGGGGATGGGGCGGCTGCAGCCCACAGACACACTAAAGGAAAAGGATCCCATGATCCTCAGGTGGGTGTATGGATGCTTGTGAGGGACATACAGAGCAACCACATGTCTGGTTACCCAGAGCCCAACACTGGGGAATGAATGACTGACTTGTTTATTAAACAGTGTGTGATTCCCTATTTACACTCACTGTCTCCCTATGTAACGGAACACATGCAGGTTTTAGGTGTGGGGGAAAAAAATTAAAAACTAATTTGTGCACGGCTGTCTCTAGAGGCTCATTTCACTAGGTAGTCCCCTGCAGCTGCATCCTGCACTCTATAAATGCGACAGAACGTGTATTGTGTCGGGTCGTTCAGAGACTGAGTGGATTGTGTCGGGTCGTTCAGAGACTGAGTGGATTGTGTCGGGTCGTTCAGAGACTGACTGGGTTATGATGTGTTTTTTAGGATGAACAGGCTGAAGGAGGAGATGGAGTCCGTTGCCCGGGAACTGCAGTGTAATAACAGCATCATCGAGAGGTACTGCGGCGACACTCACAGTGCTAATCGTCTGTTAGCATTACAGCGACACACACAGTGTGAATGCTCTGTTAGCATTACAGCGACACACACAGTGTGAATGCTCTGTTAGCATTACAGCGCAGCCCAGTAATACTGCAGGGACACTCAGTGCTAGTGCTCTGTTAGCATTACAGCACAGCCCTGTAAACCACCGCTTTAACTCATTCAGTGCCGGTGACATAATTCGCCAAATATACGAGTCGACCACAGCCATCTTTACTCTGCTACACCGGTAAAGAATTCTGGATTTGAGTCGGGAAAAATGAAACGATAACCAATTTACAATTATGTTCTTTTACCGTTTTTTACCCAGATTTTATCTTCTTTCTTTTCTTTTTTTTTTTACATGGTTCTAGATAGAAATATTTTAAGTTTTTATCTTATGTATTTATCCCATGTTTTTAACAACAGGCCATCTAAAACAACATTGGGATGTTGGAACGCGTCCCCTTCAATTTGTACCAACACGTTTCTGCGCCAGTCACCCAGAATATAAAGTAGTTGAACACAATCAAGTAGACAATATAACAAACTACTGCTATGCTACTGTCTCAGTAACGGGAGAAAATGAACAAACACACTTGATCGTCGCTGTATCTCTCTGCAGCGGGAGTAAATTACACGCTATCAGAACCAAATTGGCATGAGTGAAGACTTCACTGTCTTGCAATTGGCGTTACAAAATTTACTGTTTTGTTTTGTTTGGCTTACTCCCCTAGCTTTCAGTTGTCCCACGATCGTCTGGCAAACGTTTTGAGTCACGGACAGTAGCCTACCATCAATGAGTTCTATAATATCCCTTTTCTGATTTATATTTAATAATTCTATGATTTCCTCTTCTGTCCTGTTATTTCCCGTATTTCCTCCAGTGACCATCATTTTTTGGTTCCGTTTTCAATTAGTCCCTCACGCCACAGATTTTAGCCTACGTTATTGTTGCCTCAGGATAACCGTCTCTGTTTCAAACGGTTGATACAAAGTAACTCACATGGAAAGCTCATTTGTACATACACTACATGGCCAAAAGTATATGGACACCTGCTCATCCAACATCTCATTCCAAAATCATGGGCATTAATATGGAGTTTGTCCCCCCGTTGCTGGTATAACAGCCTCCACTTTCATGGGAAGGCCCTGCACTAGATGTTGGAACATTATTGTGTGTATTTGATTCCATTCAGTCAGAAAAGCCTTAGTGAGGTTGGGCACTGATGTGGGGGCTATTAAGCCTGGCTCCCAATGGTGTTTGATGGGATGGCTCTGTGCAGGCCAGTCAAGTTCTTCCATACCAATCTTGACGAACCATTTCTGTATGGACCTCTATTTGTGCACGGGGGCATTGTCAAGCTGAAACAGGAAATGGCCTTCCCCAAACTGTTGTCACACCAAAGTTGGAAACCCAGAATCATCTAGAATGTCATTAATGTCGTGAAGATCTGCCTTCACAGTAACTGAGGAGCCTAGCCTGAACTATTAAAAACAGCCCCAGACCAAGGGGTGTCTATATACTTTTGGCCATATACTGTATCTATACAAATTATTATCTTTATAGTTATTTTTTACATATCTATAGTTATGCAAGAGCTGATTTTTATGGAAAACTGTTTTCACTATTGTTACACATCACCAATGTGTAACAATGTTAACCAAACTAAGAAGCACTGAAAATAAATGATTTATATTTCCATCAATATTGTTTGATGTTGTTCTAATAGTGAACTGAACCAGAAGGTGTGCCATTTAGTGCCATCTATCCTCATTAACAAAGAATTCTGTTCAATAGGTAAAATTATGTGTTTTATTAGAAGTTTGCACATTGACAGGATCAATCTAAAGATTTTGAATGTCGTCAGCCATATTGGCTTGGCACTGCTGAGGCTTAGTATTCCAGAACACTGGCATTGAAGGAGTTAACATACCTTTTCACATAGATGATGTTGATGGGAGATGAAACGGAGAGATGTTAATCTATACAAACTACACCTCCCATCATGCTTCAGAACCTTTGTGCAGATGTTTAGCCAGTGACCTCAGCCATCTCATACTGTCACAGAAAAGCCAAGCCAGTTTCCATGTACAGAGCCTCACACAGCTATCTGTAATGTATACATTTCCATAGTTTTTAGAATCTGAGCACAACTCTCCTACTGAACTTGTGGGGATTGCTGTTTGTAAGGAATTGTTGTTGTTTCCACTGTTCTAGCTGTCAGCTGTTGTTATTAGGACATACTGTAGATAACCAGTGCGTGATTTTTTTTGTCTTTACAGCCTAGGCTCAATGAACACTGGTCCAGGCATCTGATTGGCTGCCAAGTGGAGTCTGAAGAGAGTCTTTCAGTGTTTGGAACACAGTGGCACATACTTTCAGAAACACAGCACTTTTTATTTAGTGAGTCAGGGTATCAGCAGACATCTCAGGTGTTCAGAGCACATGTGAATAATATACACCTTTCTTTGTTTACCCAAAAACCATCCATGCACTCACACTGGTCATTCAACAGCAGTTGTCTTGGGAAGACTGCAGAGGTTGACCCAGGGTAACACACATCAACGTGTCCATATATTTTAGCTGCCCAAATGGCCTAATTATTGCTCGGTCACGTATGTAGGGATCTCATTGAATGGAAGTCTTAAAGCTGCCACTCACACAATTGATTTAATTTTGACAATTAACCTTGCTGCCCCACCACTGTAAGTAATGTATTGATTGTCAGAAGAGGTTGTTCAATACAGGGGTGCGTCCCAATAGTTGAAAAATGCATCCTCCCTTCCTCCCTTACCGCTTCCTCTACTCCCTGCCCCGGAAACGGACCTTTGTGTTTTAATCTAAAGTTGTTGATTTACATCTTATGTATAAATTGTTACATATAAATTAACGTCTCGACGCAAACCGCAATGCCAGGTACATTTAATACTGTACATGCAAATACTTGTACTCAAAACCAGTTTTACATACTTCCGGGTAGGAGAGGAGTGGTAGTGGTAGTGGGGGAGTGAAGGAAAGGAGGTGGGGAGTGAAGAGTATTGGGACGCAGCATTGGTTTACTTTTACATCACGTTTGCAGCCCTCCCTATTTACACTTCACCCATCTCTGTGCAGTCCGGGAGTGTGCCATTTAATGTTTTCTGATTTGGTTCTGTTCTACTCATGATATTCATTTGACAAAGCCTGTACTGCACTGGACTGATACTGGACTAAATTTGAGGACTATTCTCCAAAAAGACCTTTATCTTTATTTTGTCATTTAAACATCCACTGGGGTTTAAATTAATATGTGTTTTATTTCATTTCTTGAATATGTGATTTTAAGTGAATGACAGTGTGTGTTTTGTTTAGACTTATGAAGCAACATCACACCAAGGCCCTTTCCAGGGGGATTGTAAAGAACAGTTGAAGTAGACTGTTGGGAGGTATTGGGATATTGTTAATAGATAAAATGTATATTGTAATAAATAAATACAATGTAATTCTTTGTTGGTATTAAATTATTATATTGGAATACACGATTAAAGGATTAACGCATGATGCTTTTTGTTTATAACAGCTGGTTATGCAGGATGACCGGATTAGACATCATAGACTTTTAGTGGAATGTAAATAGATTTTATGTCCGAGAAGGAGCAAGTTTAAGAACACGTGATGGAATAACCAATTGCTATGACTGAGAACTATACATGTCAGTGTCTGAGTGACTGCTTTTGGGAAAAAAAAATTGCACTCGAATTCTCAGTCCAGTAAACGCAGAGCCTGTAAACCGCTGAAAAATCAAATGCAGCAGCTGTCTTTCTTAATATGAAAACTTACCAGGGCAATACAGTTCATCGCATTCATCTCTTAAAACATCCATAAATGTCTTTTCAGACGAACGTATCCGATAATATTCTGAGTTAAATCAGAATGAAAGTATAGCCTACGGTCACATTTAAAGGTACATTCACCAGAGCATATAACAATGTTATTTGTGTAAAAGTGAAAGTAACCAGTCCTACAGAATGCGCTTCTCGCTGGGGAATTCCTGTCGTAAATGGGGACTACCAGCGAATACCCCGTTTGAGGTTTTCATGAAAACGTATTTTCAAATGGAAATTTGTTACCTTTCCTCTAAGAGGAGAAGTTCCGGCCATAGGAGTTAACGAAACCTGTATGTTTACATATTTAAAAATAAATAACACGTCTTGAACAAAATATATACAATGGGGGAAATAAGTATTGGACACGTCAACAATTTTATTATCAAACATATTTCCAATGTAGCTATTCACATGAGATTTTGACCAGACATTGGTATTAACTCAATAAAACTACACAGCTAAAGAAATGGTAACGTTCCAATTCTTTAAAAAAGTTATGTGCAATAAAGTGAAATGACACAGGAAAAAAAGTATTGAACACGCTAAATTAAATGTGGTAGAAAAGCCATATTTTTTATATTTGGTTGCATATCCTTTGCATGCCATGACTTTATGATGTCTGTGACCCAACAACATCAAAAGGCTCTTGATATCTTATTTGCTGGTACTCTTACAAGCGATACTATAACAGCTCTGCATTTGAATGGATCTCTATGGGAATTGGGGGGTGAGACAAGATTTAGCTGTACATTACACTGGAACAGTATAGAACACATGGTTGGCTAAGTGGCTCTAACTCATCAAGGGTCTGATGTATTAAACAAGCCTTTAACCATCACTCTGCTGCCAGAAATACAGTAGATATGGATGGATAACTTGAAGGGTTTCTTCTCCTGACTTATTTTTCCATAGAGTTCAATAGGAAAATCTGTCAGGAGAAACAACCCTTAAAGTGATCCTTCCATATCTACTGTATTTCTGGCAGCAGAGTGATGGTTAAATGCTTGTTTAATACATCAGACCCTTGATGACTTAGAGCCACTTAGCCAACCTTGTGTTCTATATTGTTCCAGTGTAATTTACAGCTAAATCTAGTCCCACCCCCCAATTCCCATAGAGATCCATACAAATGCAGAGCTGTTATAGTATCGCTTGTAAGAGTACCAGCAAATAAGATATCAAGAGCCTTTTGATGTTGTTGGGTCACAGTCAACAACATCATAAAGTCATAAAGTCATGGCATGCAAAGGATATGCAACCAAATATAAAAAATATGGCTTTTCTACCACATTTAATTTAGCGTGTTCAATACTTTTTTCCTGTGTCATTTCACTTTATTGCACATAACTTTTTTAAAGAATTGGAACGTTACAATTTTTTTTAGCTGTGTAGTTTTATTGGGTTAATACCAATGTCTGGTCAAAATCGCATGTGAAAAGCTACATTGGAAATATGTTTGATAATAAAATTGTTGACGTGTCCAATACTTATTTCCCCCATTGTACGTCAATAAATCTGCATCCGAAATTGCACCTTGTTTCTCGTTCATTTATAGGCTATTTATCCGACTTCTACCACTTAAATATGGATTATTTTGTAGACATTAATGCGATTGAAACAAATTTATTATGCAAATGTTGGGTTCTTCACTACGTGGGTTTTCATATAGGTTAACAACGGGTTAGTAAACCTATGTTTTGTGACATTTTGGTATTTTTAAATTAATTACAAACAAATACATATTTATATATACATTGTTTTTAATTGTATTTAAAAACCCAACAAGAAGGGTTTTCTGAATTCTATAACAATTCTGATTTTTTTTTTTATTCAGCTGCTAAATTCCCCATGAGTGAATTTGCGGTAGAAAGGAGGAAGAGTCGCGTCTCTTTAAGAGGGCGCAACTCGGCCCCCTGTCGCATTCGCATATTACAGGATTTCCAAGCGCATCGTCGCCACACGCTGTCTAACTGCCGCTCCAATTTAATTTACATTTGCTACACTGCTCGCCCGGAGAAGAGCAATGGCGTCTTTAACCCGAGGACAGCACGCTGATCAGCAGATCTTTCTGCAGAAGCTGACGCCGAACGAGAAGAATAAAATATTAAGGAAATCGTCCAGTGAGATAAAGTCAACGAGGAGTGCAGTCACGACACAGAGCCGAGTTGGAAACGCCGGAGACGCAGTCTCAGGACCTTTGGCATCCGTAAATCATTATCATCTTCCAGGACACCGTGATGCGACGGAGAAAGCAGTCGATATGAGCTACATCGTTGACCATGTTCAGGAGTCACGTAATTCACACGGCGTAGTGGTGGACAGCAACAGTTACACCGAGAGTTGTTCAAAATGCGGGGACTTGCGGGTGCTATTGACAGCGGCGGAAGACACGAAGCCTACATCGCAAAATAAGACTCGCAAAGATGGAGAAAATGGAAATCCGAAGAAACTGAAACGTAGCATCGATAGAAGTGACGGGGACACGAGTTGCGCACAAGTTTGCAGCCTTGTCGAAGACCACCGAGAGAATACAGTTAAGGACACCAAGGCATCCAAGTCAAACGGCTCCGCGAACGGCCACACGCATTTCCACAGAACAGGAGGGAAACGTTCGTCCCAGATCACCGTGCACCAAAATCTTGATTTCAGGTCCTTGAGCGAAGAAAACGGAGGGTGGCACCGCTCTAATAGGATGCCAGTTCTAACACAAGGCAGGTCTGGAGTCGTGAAGATGATGCGTAACGACCCTCCAAGGAGAGAAGCATGGTCAATCTTCACCCAGGAGGACCCGAGAGTAAAGCCAGAGAAGGGAGAGGGACATCTCTTCACCCCCGGATCTGTGGCACAGGACTGGTGTGACGCTTGCAACCGTCAGGTCAGCGATCAGGCCCTGAAATGCAAAAGTAAGCGTTGCCCTTACAAGTTGCGTTATTGCACAAACAACAGATTTAAGCACAACGGACCCATGTAGAATGTTTACGTGTGTAGCCTACATGTAAAACCAGTGTTTTTAAAAGTTAAGTCTCAGGCTGTCAGCTTCAAAGTTGATCGGTTTTTATTGTGACACCGTGCAAACAGCCTACCTACTTTAAAGCAGCGAGGCACATGTTATATGTTATGTGATATGATACATAAACATATGTATGTATTTACATTTGAAAACAAGGAATGCACGAAACAGCACAGCAATGAATCACGTTTACCGTCCACAGGAGAAAGAACAACTAAACTTTGTTTTCAAAGTGCAGGAGCATATATTTCACATTTTGGTAACCTGCCCTCACAGAAACACTTATATTATGTATGTGTTTAATATCACATAGTTATGTAAAACGAGAGCTGGCAACCTTTTTGTATTTTTAGGAAAGAGAAGGGAAAGGATAAACCAATTTAAGTCTGATGATTGAATTTGCCTGACTCAGCCAGCATTGGCATGATGGCTTTTATACTGTCTTTGATGTTGATATAGCATGGCACCCCATGCAGAAATGCAGTGCAGTGTCTTTGTGCCATGTACGTAGTTGGCTGGGGCACCGGCTTGGGAATGACTCAAGGGGACTATTCAGGGGGAGTCATTTCAAGGTCAGTGCCAATTAAGTCAATGCAGTCTTTCTTTTTTACCAGTATCTGTAATAGACAATCATCTGTGTGTGTGTGCATGTGTATATGTGTATACATGTACACATGTCTGGGTGCATTTTACAGCAACAGAAGATGTGTACTAATTGAGAGAGACACACGTAAGCGTGTATTGTGTGTGTGTGTGTGTGTGCCTGCAGGCACGTTTTCTGAAACTCTCCGTAAGTTGAGCTGAATGATTTCTGCTGTGTGTCAGGTTCTGTATTTGTTGCCTAAAATAACAGAGTAAATAACACAGTTAATAGTGAGGTAAATAAGCACTCGGTCGGTTGTGTACATAATCACTCAATCTGGAGTTAATGAGCTTTCTTTTGGGTTGCCTAAACTGTAGGCTTGTTTCATTCATTAACATGCAGTCTCTGATATACAACATGAGTTCTTTAGTCTGACATACACAGCATTAGCTTTGAGGGAACAGTCAACAAGGCAGTCACAGTTGCATTCTATATCACATTTTTTTTTTGTATAATGTTTTGTATTATGTGCCATTGCGTCACTGATTTCTCCCTGCATTGCTCTTGTGATATCACTGATGACAACACAGGCCTCTAATATTGTACTGTTTTCTGACACCACCCCATACACACTGTTCTTGTGACACCACCCCATATACATGTCTCATACACACTGGTTTTGTGACATCACCCCATACACATGTACCCATACACTGGTTTTTGTGACATCACCCCATACACATGTCCCATACACCCTGTTCTTGTGACACCACCCCATACACATGTGCCCATACACTGGTTTTTGTGACATCACCCCATAAACACTGTTCTTGTGACATTATTGATGTCTGAACATGGCAGGCCCTGCTGTACAGCAATCACATCTGGTCAGAGAGCAGTGTGGTACTGGATCTACATGCCTGAATTTCTTCAGTGATATATAAATATGACTTAAATTATATTGTGTAATTCACTATATTTGGAATACGATTCACTGTTTTTATCTGCAGAATGCAGTCAGTTGTTGTGTTAGTCAGCATATATATATAGAAGTTTATAGAAGTTTTAGGCTGGTATCATTTCTTTCCATTTGACTGAATTAAGCTCATACTTGAACGCGGTAATTATCTGAGCCAGGTAGAAGCACATGAGTGTGTATTTGGCTGCTGAGGGTGTGTATTTGCCCCTCTGTAGGTGTGTATTTTCCCCTCTGTTGTTGTGTATTTGCCCTCTGTAGGTGTGTATTTTCCCCTCTGTGGGTGTGTATTTGCCCTCTGTAGGTGTGTATTTGCCCCTCTGTGGGTGTGTATTTGCCCTCTGTAGGTGTGTATTTGCCCCTCTGTGGGTGTGTATTTGCCCCTCTGAGGGTGTGTATTGAGCGTAGCCGCAGTGGCTGCACTCTTGAGGCCCCGACATGTTTGACTGCACCTGGAGTCTGCTGAGCTGGTCTTGCAGTGTGTTGGGGGGGGGGGGGCTGTGGGTTTTGCAGTAGGGGAGATATACAGAGGGAGGGAGGGAGGGAGGGAGGGAGAGGGTTGGAGAAAGGAAGAAAGAGGAGGCCTGATTTATCACCTCATCTGGAGCTGCTCGCTCGACCGAGAAGCTTTACTGCTAACTGCTCCCAAAGTCACCACGGTAACCCTTTCCACACCGCAAGACTCTGTACGGTGAGTGAGATCAGCAGGGCTCTGTGGCCTACTAACCCAGGAGACACCGGGTCAGGCAGCGTGTGTGTGTGTTTGTGTTGTGTGTGTGTGTGTGTGTGTGTGTGTGTGTGTGTGGTTGTTACTGCCAGAGAGGTGTGGAACTCTGCTGTTTTTAGCATAGGGGGGTGGTGGGGGGGTTGGCGATGCAGTGCTTCACATTCTGGCAGGCCTCAAGAATACATCTGACCAGGATGCTCACAGCATCAGTCAGCGGTGATGCGGGGATCAGCTCACCTTGCCTGTCACCTCCCCTTGGTGTTGCAGTGAGAGACTCTTACACAAATCCAGTTACGCTAACCCAGTTACACCAGTTGCACAAACCCAGTGACTACCCATCACCCTAACTAACCCATCCACCTTTAACAGTGCTGCCCAAGTCCCACGTAGCTGTTGGTTGTCTTTGGCTGAAGCAAAGACAAATACTAAATTTTAGTTGCCCTTCATTTAGTGCGCTGCCATTGTTTAACACAGCTTATTTTTTGTCTTTTTGTACCCCCTACTTTAAGCGTTGTGGGTTTCTTCATCTTAATATACAAATAGCCCAAAATCCACAGACAGCTGAGCAAAAACCCCCAAGAGGGCTGTAGTGTGTCAGGGGATGGCCTGCTTTTATACCCCTGAGAGATCAATCCTCTAATCTATCCATCAGCCGCATAATATCAGGCTCTGCGGTGTCTCCGGCTTGCTGTGGTGGGAGAATGTTCACTCAGGTGGATCAGGTGACCGGCCAGGTCTGTCTTGGTAAAATACTTGCTGTTCATGTTGTCTCCTGAGCCTGTGCATGAGGAGGGTATCGCCCAGAACGGCAGCTCAGTGAGCTTTGAGTTTTGTTCTGCAGGTTCACCATGCAGTCATACCTGCACCGATACACTGGCAGAGCCCAAACAGACTAGCACACATGTAATCCTTCAGCTCTGTGTCCTAGTCACTCTTAAATAGGCCTTTAGTATACTCTAAGCTGTAGAATGTAGTCTCACATTAGGATGTAATGATGAGAACATGATGGTTTCAGTGCTTTAATCTATAGCCCAGCTTTTTTTATGGTGACCTTCATCTATACAGTTAAAGGCAGGGCCTCTTTAATGCTTCAGAGTAGTGCTTATAACTCACACGCCACAATTATGCATTGGCTAATGAAAGGCTAGCGGTTATGTGACAGCTGTAGAGGGTGCTGGCTTTGTGTGTGTCTATGCTGTACTCTGACAGGGCCTCTCTGCTCTGTGTGTGTCTCTGCTGCACTCTGACAGGGAATCTCTGCTCTGTGTGTGTCTATGCTGCTTTCTGACAGGGCCTCTATGCTCTGTGTGTGTCTATGCTCTATGCTGCACTCTGACAGGGCGTCTCTGCTCTATGTGTGTCTATGCTGCTTTCTGACAGGGCATCTCTGCTCTGTGTGTGTGTCTATACTGCACTCTGACAGGGCCTCTGCTCTGTGTGTGTCTATGCTGCTTTCTGACAGGGCATCTCTGCTCTGTGTGTGTGTCTATACTGCACTCTGACAGGGCCTCTCTGCTCTGTGTGTGTCTCTGCTGCACTCTGACAGGGCGTCTCTGCTCTGTGTGTGTCTCTGCTGCACTCTGACAGGGCGTCTCTGCTCTATGTGTGTCTATGCTGCTTTCTGACAGGGCCTCTCTGCTCTGTGTGTGTCTCTGCTGCACTCTGACAGGGCATCTCTGCTCTGTGTGTGTGTCTATACTGCTCTCTGACAGGGCCTCTCTGCTCTGTGTGTGTGTCTATACTGCACTCTGACAGGGCCTCTCTGCTCTGTGTGTGTCTCTGCTGCACTCTGACAGGGCCTCTCTGCTCTGTGTGTGTCTCTGCTGCACTCTGACAGGGCCTCTCTGCTTTGTGTGTGTCTATGCTGCACTCTGACAGGGCGTCTCTGCTCTATGTGTGTCTATGCTGCTCTCTGACAGGGCCTCTCTGCTCTGTGTGTGTCCATGCTGCACTCTGCACGCTGTTTGTGATGAAGGCGCAGGTTGACCGCTCCCCCACAGGGTGCTGCCTCTGATGTAAGCGCAGGCAGACAGGTTAAAGCTCTTGAGCCATGTTTTTGACTCTAATCCCTGTCATTTTGATCGCGCCCCACACCCCTATCACACGTTGGCTGTTTATGCCCCGTAATCCCTGGCGGAACAAAACAGCGTTTAGCCGTCATGCAGGTGGATTACACATGATGGCAGATTGAGCTGTCAGATTATTGTTTAATTAAAGGTTTGAGGCGCTGCAGAAAGGGAAGGAGAGACGCTTCGGGGGCTGCTGACACTCTGGGGCCTCGGGGGGTGGACTAAGGGCACTAGCTTGGGGGGGTAACTGTTGAGTCGCTGTCTGTTCAGTCACCCTGCTGAGGTCACAGAGACAGAAGTGAAATACGAGGCACGCGAGGAAGGAGCCGTGACGAAGCGCAGTGAGAGCAGGCACAGTGACCGTAAACATGCTGTCAGCTAAATTACAGACTCCAGCGAAGTCTCCACCAACCAGGAAAGTCCCTTATGTTACATTTCTGCCCCTTCAGGAGGTCAGCGCAGTTTTCCCTGTTTATTTGGGAACACAGACCTGTGGCCTCTGTCTTTCAAAGCTGAGCTCCATGTTTTGGGAGAAACAGAAGTTTACTATATCATCCTCTCGGCTGAAATACCAGCGTACTTTTAAAAAAAAGTTTTATTTTGACTGAAACCACAAACTGACTGAATTTTAGGAACTCCCCTACGTTGTTTGATCAGTCCTGAAATACAAATGGTGGACATGCACAAATGCAGAGTAGGTGGCGTGTTGCATCGTGTGCTGATAATTTATGCTCCATTTGTATGCCAGTGGCCAGCATTTTCCAAACTGTATGGATGATAATCGCATTACCATGATGACTGCTATTATGAAAAGCACTCTTACATAAATAAGAATTTTCCTCCTTACTCCCATTCCAAAAGTTCTTCCCCCCCCCCCCCCCCCACACCCACACACACAAACACCCCCAACACAGTCAACCGGATGCTTGCTAGATAGTGGATGGAGAGGGTTTGTGTGGGAAAAAATCCAGAATGACATTGCAACTGATAAGATGGCAAATGTAGTAAAGGGCTGGCTTTACTGTGCAAAAACAATCAGCGGTTAAAGGAGAAGATGAGGCGATGACCATGTGTGCCAAAGGAAGAGCATTGCCTTTAAGACTTTTCTTTTATAAACTGCATTCCTTCCATCTGATGTAGTCTACAGTAAAGGCTGATACATTACATCCTTAAGATTTATCACTTTTGATGAAATGCCTCTGCTGTTTTATGTGGGAGATGTCAGAATGAAGGGTTTTAATGTGGGAATGTTCATGAAGAGTTTTATTATTTAAAAAAAAAATTTTTTTACTGGAAGTAACTCTTTGAAGAAAGAACACCAGTCTGCAAGCATCAGTATCAAAATGCATGTTTTATTTATTTCTCTATTTTTTATAAATATGGCGCACAACGTAGGACAGAGTATATCCCATTCCCACCCAAATTTGTAATATCCAGTTACTATTTGTAGCCGCGTTCATGCGCTGTCCCTCAATGCCGATTTGGGAGAGTGAAGACAGCTGCGTTTCTCTTTGGAAAGACGTGGGGCCCTATCTTACACCCGGCGCTAAGCGGCGCTAACCCAAACGCAAGTGTCTTTGCTATCTTACCCCCGGCGCTAACCCAAACGCAAGTGTCTTTGCTATCTTACCCCTGGCGATAAGCGCCGCTAACCCAAACGCAAGTGTCTTTGCTATCTTACACCAGGTGCAGGAGTCATTATAGCGCCTAGTGCTCACGTTGTTTAAATACCAGGTGATCTTGCGCCGATAGCAAGTGAACTGGGTGGGTTGGTCTTAATATGAGGAGTGGCCAGGATAATTGTTGGCGTACTGCCAGCTTGAGCCAGTAGAAAGCGCTTGCGCTAAAACCATCACAAACCTGGTCCAAAGTAATGTGGCAGTTGTTTACATGTTATTTAAATGGCGCATATAAATGCGTCTACATAGGCGTGTGCACAATGTGCGTACACCCTCCTGTCTGTTAAACACAGGGGCGCGCACAAGTCCATAGGTCAAAGACCACATACCTGTCCCTCAGCAAAGGGGAATGCCACATACCTTGCCGCCCTACTCCTGGAACAAGAACTACTGACTGCAAACACCATGTTCAGGAAAAGAACTGGCAAAAGATGGACCTTCCAGGACCGGCCTACTGGTATGAGGCGTCAACTAGACTACATACTAGTGAGGCGAAAATGGAGGAATTCCATCTTGAATGCGGAACCCTACAGCACCTTCAACTCTGTGGGTTCTGACCACCGCGTGGTATCCATGAGAGTGCGGCTGAGCCTTAGGATCCCAAAACCGAGCCCCAGGGTACGCCATGACTGGAGGACATTCTCCACAAACCCTGAACTACAAGCCAGATACACAGCAGAGGTCAGGGACCGTGTTCACATACAAGATGTGAAGGAGGAACCGGGCTCAGTGTACATGAAGTTCATGGAAGCAAACGAGGCAGCAACAGCGAGGTGTGTACCGATGATGCAGAAGACCAGAAGCCCTGTGAGATCGAAACACCCAGATGTCATAGCAGCACGTCAAAAAGTGGAGGACGCATGCCACGCAGTTGGTCAAGACCCGTCCGCAGAACAACGCGAGACACTGAAGGAGGCAAAGCGACTTCTCTTTGCTGAATACGACAAAATCAGAGGTGAGGAGCTGATGCAAAAGGTCCGCAGAGTGGAAGCTGCTCAGGGAGAACACCAGTACAGCGAATCATGGAAGGTGATCAATGAGATGTGTGGAAGGAAAAGACCGAAAGAGGGACAGGTGGCAGGAAACAGCTCAGAAGAGAGAGTGACCACCTGGTTAACTCACTTCAGGAACCTCCTTGGCACACACCAGACAGTGGAAGATGCCGAGAAGGAAATACCAGCAGTCCTGAGGGATCTCAACATTGATGACGGCCCTTTCACAACAGGGGAATTTGCCAAGGTCAAAGCCTCCCTGAGGCAGGGGAAGAGTGCTGGACCTGACGGCATTCCCCCAGAGGTAATCAAGAACTGCAATCTTGATGATGTCATCTTGGAGATCTGCAACCAAGCTCTGATGGAAAACATCATGCCAGAAATATGGTCTCTCTCGCACATCATCCCGGTACCAAAATCTGGAGATCTCTCAAAACCGGACAATTACCGTGGTATCAGCCTGACCTGTATCATCGCAAAAATGTTCAACCGCATGATACTGGACAGGATACGGAGTGCTATCGATCCCCACCTCAGGGAAAACCAAAACGGATTCAGAGAGGGGAGAACCACCTTAGCCCAGATCCTTGCGCTACGGAGGATCATTGAGGAGGTAAAGAGGAACAACCTGGCGGCGGTGCTCTGCTTCATCGACTTCAGGAAGGCCTTCGACACTATCCACAGAGGAATGATGTTGAGAATACTTAAGGCCTACGATGTTCCTCCCAACCTACTCCGAGCCATTGGGACCATGTACACGGGAACGAGAGCCCAAGTGACAACGCCCGACGGTAACAGCGAGGAGTTCAGCATCCAAACCGGAGTGCTGCAGGGAGACACCCTAGCCCCCTTCCTTTTTATAACAGTACTGGACTATGCTCTGAGACAAGCTATGAAAGGAAGGGAGCAGGAGCTCGGCTTCACTATCACGCCCAGAAGGTCTACGAGACACCCCGCAGAAACCCTGACAGACCTTGACTACGCTGACGACATCTGCCTGCTATCTGACCATGTAAAGCAGGCACAGGAGCTCTTGACCAGAGTGGAGTCAGAGTGTGCTAGGGTTGGCCTCATGCTAAATGCAAAGAAATCCGAGGTCATGACCTATAACATCCCCCAAGAACATCCGCCTCTAACAACAACAGAAGGCACTGTGCTAAAGGAGGTCAGTGACTTTAAATACCTGGGCGCATGGGTCGGCTCCACAGAAAAGGACCTTAAAGTGAGGAAAGCACTTGCCTGGAGAGCTCTTAATGGCATGACCAGCGTGTGGAAATCCAACCTCCCCCGACGTATTAAGATCAGTTTCTTCTCTGCGACCGTGGAGTCCGTTCTCCTCTACGGCTGTGAATGCTGGACACTAAAGCAAGCCCTACAGAAGTCCCTGGACGGGTGCTACACCAGAATGTTACGTGTAGTACTGAACATCTACCAGGACGAGCACATTACCAACAAGCGTCTGTACGGGGCACTACCAAGTGTATCAGAAAAGATAGCAGTTAGGAGGATGAGACTAGCCGGCCACTGCCATCGACACCGAGAACTCCCGGCCAAAAAGCTCGTACTGTGGGAACCAACACATGGGCATCGACCAAGAGGACGTCCCACACCTACCTACGTGGACGTACTAAGGAAAGATGCTGGTGCAGAAAGCACAAAGGAGCTGGCCAGATGTATGGAGAACCGAGATGACTGGAGACGCCGATGGAGGGCTCGTCTGAGGACGACGTAGAGAGAGAGAGAGAGAGAGAGCCCTCTCCATCAACATCCAGGCGATGTACGATGGTATGCGTAAGGTTACACGTAGACTATTTGCAGTTATCCTGGATCAAGCTATGACTGTAGTTCCTGTAGCCTAATCTTCCAGGGGGACAATGTTCTGTTCCGGGACAATGGCTATCCATTGAAAACTTTGCTGATAACACCTATATGGAGCCTAATGCGCGAATTGTCATTCAGTGGAAAACTCGCGCACTGCAATAGATGGACATAGACAGCCTGTAAGTAAATAGAATGATTTTGACTGAAAAAAGTTCAAAACCTTAAAAAAACTGAGATTAATTTAAAGTTTACCATTTTAACTGAATTTTAACCTTATTCTTCGTCCTTCATTTAAAAAAATAAATGATCATGTTTCCATACTCTCATTAAACCCTGCTGATTTCACTGTTATTCCATAACTGAACAAAACGATTTTAAAGAGAACTAAGAGTCTAATTAGAAACAAAAACAAATTTGCAGGACATTACACAATTAATTCACAATTCATTTTTATGCCATTCTCTGCATGTGCACTTTAACTTCATGCAGGAGCAGGTCTGTTGTAAATCACAGGTCTTCCCGGGAAAGCGGACTTGTTTTAAAGCAGCCATACCACCATGCAATCTGCTTTTGTTGAATGGCTGAAGCTAAGCAGGTGTGGGCTTGGTTAGTACTTGGATGGGAGACCTCCTGGGAAAACTAAGTTGCTGCTGGAAGTGGTGTTGGTGGGCCAGTAGGGGGCTGTCTTCCCTCTGGTCAAATAAAAACCCCAATGCCCCAGTGCAGTGATGGGGACACTGTGCTGTAAGAGATGCCGTCTTTTGGATGAGATGTTAAACCGAGGTCCTGACTCACTGTGGTCATTAAAGATCCCATGACACTTATCGCAAAGAGTAGGGGTTTCCCCGGTGTCCTGGCTAAACTCCCAACTCAGGCTCTTTCAATCTGCCACCTAATCATCCCCCAATTGAATTGGCTAAAAAGTCTTCTCTCCTTCTCCACCTCAGCTGATGTGTGGTGAGCATTCTGGTGCAAAATCACCCAGGTGGGTGCTACACATTGGTGGTGGTTGAGGCAAGTTTCCTTCCTATTATTATTATTATTATTATTATTAAAGCGTTGGTCACATTTCTGTGACATCCGTGACAACTGACAACCTGACAACTTTATTGTATTTAGTGTCATCATTAAGGCAAAATAACAGTATTTGTATTATTAATCAATATTAGAATGCAGGTAATGAACTTCGGATGAAGCTTGAACTTCGAGAACTCCATGAGAACAGCCTCATGGAATTGATGTTCGACAACCCAGATAGCAGGGAAACATTGAATCAATGTTGAATTAACATAAGATGAAGCATTGATTCATTTTTGATCTCTGATGTTGATTCTGCTTCCAGGTGCTCATTGTGTTTACGTTGAATCAATGCATTGAAATAATGTTGAAACAATGTTGATGTTAACAATGGAAATCAACGTAACTGATGTTAAATCTATTTATTATCAATGTAATCTATCATAGCTAATGATAATATAATTTTATGAGTACATTTTACCAATTATTGTTCAAAGTAGTCAGAATCTACAAAAAACAATTTAAAAAATCAAACATCTTTATTGATTTTAAATTTCTGCTTAATTGACACAATACATGCAATAGTAGGATAGTTTCATTTTGAAAAATGAAAGCTAAACTAAAAATAATGTTTGTTTACAATGTGGGTTCTGGTGTGAGCTGCCATGATGATGTGATGCCAAGTTCTTCCTAGTCGGGAGGTTGGGGTTGACTTCCCGAACCCTGATTTCTGACATGGAACTCCTGGTTGAAAGGGCGTTTCCTACATTTAGTCAGATATCGGGATTTCTAGTTGGAAATGAATAAACGAATGCAGCATTAGCATCAACCACAAATACACTTTGCTGTTAAGTCTCATTTTGTTTATTTTCCTACATCACCCTCGTCGTAGCAACGAGAAAATTTGAACTTAACCAAGAAAAAATAAATTCACTTACCACGTAACATACACATACGAGCGTATAGGCTAGCATGTACAGCAGTGACCGCAGAAACAGATGATTCAGATTCAGATTCAGATTCACTTTATTGTCACTTAGATGCACTGTTTGATCAAAAATTTTTGGTTGTTATTGTTACATTGATACAATGTTTCCATTTCAACCTAATACATCCCATCAGAAAGTGAATGTTGATTTGACCATTGAAAATTGGTTGATGACCGATACTGATGCTTATAACACAATATCGATGTTGATTCAATACTGCGACAAGACTTTAGACCAGGTTTGTGGTGGTTTTAGTACAAGCGCTTTCTGCTGGCTCAAGATAGCAATACACAAAAAATTATCCTGGCCACTCCTCATCTTAAGACCAACACGTCCAGTTCACTTGCAGTGGGCGCAAGAATACATGGTATTTAAACGACGTGAGCGCTAGGCGTTATAATGAACCCTGCACTGGGTGTAAGATAGTAAAGACACTTGCGTTTGTGTTAGCGCCGCTTAGCGCCGGGTGTAAGATAGGGCCTGTGGTGTCACAAGCCTGTTTCTTTTCACTCCACAGTGTGTGGGGCATTGGGGTTGCTAAGCTTGCATAGAATTGAGTCAAAGACCTGTGATAAGCGGCTTTGGCATGCAGTCCACGGGTGCCCGGTCGACCAGTGGGGGTCGCTAGAGAGCGATGACATGTGGATCGACTGCACACTTCAATACTGTGGGCGACGCATTCGGCAATTACGCGGACTTCATCTGAGACCGTGGTTAATTCATGTTTTTAAAGTACACGCATTATCATATTTAATTAGGGTTGGGCGATTACACAATCTTGATACTTATCACAACAAAATTCAACACTATAACAGTTGTTTTGGATACGGTCACTATTTTGCATCCACTTGCATCTGTTTTATTCAACCTACAACATCATGTAGCATGCAGAGAAAGACAACATGGACAGCCAATAACAAAGCAGGAATTGGCCTACACAACAGCTAGAACATAGTTGATGTAAACACACAATGCTGTTAAAGAATGATCACATCTTTGGAACAAGAAAGAGGATGTCACATAATTATTTTGATGATCAATAGCTTAGTCATTGTCTTCTGGGAGCTCTGCATGTTCTATGTGTCATGCAAAAAGTTCCAAAACTGAGTCTCTGGAACAAAAAAAACTAAAACATTTAGCATATCATGTACCAGCAACATTATTGGGCATTTTGAACAAATTGTATTGGTTGTTGAGTGTGTAGAGTTTAGAGTAAGGGGTGTCTCGGTGGAGTAGCCTGGAAGAGCACCATCCACATGCTCATTGCAAGCCACGACGTCAGCAGTATGAATCCGGCCATGCAACCTTTATCGCATATCTATCCCTCTCTCTCGCTCCCGTTCTTTCTATCCCTCTACGCTGTGCTGTCTAGCAAAGCTGAAAAGCCATAAAAATATAACTTATAAATATAACTAAAAAAGAAACTACTCACAAAGTGTCTAAAATATGTAACCGTTAATGTGAAGAACATATGGCTGAGTAGTTCCCTGAATAAATGTGAATTTTCAGTGTCTACGTGCAGTAGCTGACTGAATAAAAGGTGAATTTTCAGTGTGTAAGTACGCTGGCTGACTGACTAAATGTGAATTTTCAGTGTGTAAGTACGCTGGCTGACTGACTAAATGTGAATTTTCAGTGTGTAAGTACGCTGGTTGACTGACTAAATGTGAATTTTCAGTGTGTGAGTACAGTGGTTGACTGAATAAATGGGAATTTTCAGTGTGTAGGTACAGTGGCTGGTGCCAAGCTCTTACAGAACCATAGTGGGTTTGTCACAGGCTAAATATAGGCTGTCCTTGGCCAGTGCTGTGTTTTTGAGGGGGAGGTAAAACAGAGGGAGCATAACCCAGTTTTACAGAAGCAAGACATTAGAACAGAGGTCCAAATCCACTGAACTAGAAACAAACACAAACTAGTGGATTGATATGGAGGTGACTGCATACATCGCTGCAGTGATTTCTGGGTCTGTCATAGTGTCATTATGCTGGAGTGCAGATTGCAGCGGCAGGTTAAAGTGTTTGGTGGTTTGGTGATAACATCAGTTAGCTAGCCCTGATGTCCCAAGCAACTGTTTGTTCATCCGTGAGACTGTCACAGTCAGGTGTGTGCGTGTGCGTGTGTGCGTTTGTGCTGTGCTGAAGTGGGCAACAGTCTTACCATCCCCTGCTCTCGCCTGCCTGCTTATTTACAGCAAAAATGGAGAAGATCATTTCCATTAATAACATATTTGCTGGAAATGTACCTCCTCTGCTGTGTGAATCACTCTGTCATCATCACTCTGACTGTGCACATAGGGGAGGATGGGGAGGGAGAGCAGACTGGGGGGGGCCTACCCCCCCCCCCCACAGCAGAGGTGTTTGGGTGTCTCAGGAGACCCAGGCTGGACCCCCACACGCAGTGTGTGTCCGGGGACTGTGGAGGCTCCAGGTGGGGGGCAAGGAGGGGGGGGTGAAAGCTGGGTCTCTGTGCCTTTAAGGATGAGTGCTGCACCATGCAGCAGCAGCAGCAGGCGGATGTGTGGGCTCTGCAGTGGATGGAGCCAGCACCGCGCGCGCTGAAAAACGGGGCGATAGAGAGGGGTGCAAGAGAGCCGACCTGAGAGAGGGGGGTGTCAGGGGGTGGCACGGGAGGGCGGGGGTTGTCTGAGCGCTGCCCAAAACCGGCGGGAGGCTGCGATGGTGGACTCAGAGGAGCCTCTGAAACAAGCAGCCCACACCGCAGTGCGACCGTGCCGACCAAGCCGCTGCGCTACAGCGGACCGCGAGCCGCCACTGTCGCTGAGCCCGCGCGCGGGAATGGCGCCGGCCCGGCGCAGATAGCGGCCGGCGCACCGCGGCCCCCGCCCGCCGGGATGACGCCCGAGAGGCGGGCGGCGGCCAGCGCCACCGCGTGTTTCGGACAGGTGTCCCGCCGGCTCGGTCGGCTCTTCCGCCGCCTGCCCAAATCCAGGTCCTGGTCTGAGGGCCTTCGTCTCATTCGCCGATCCAGCAGCAGCAGCGCCCTGGTGTTCTCAGGTACGGGCGTATGTGTGTGTGCGCATGTGGGTATGTGCGTGTGTGTGTGTGTGTGTGTGTGTATATATGTGTGTGTGTGTGTGTGTATATATGTGTGTGTGTGTGTGTGTGTATGAGTGTGTGTATTTGGAAAGCACTGCATTGCCAGTATTATAACAGGGCATTCTAGCAGACCGCTGCCCTCTCTCTCTCTTTGTCTCTGTCTCTCTTGTTCTCTCCACCTCTTTCTGGATCTGTCTCTTTTCTCTATGCACATGTGCCCGTGGACAGATATAGGGACAGACAGAAATGGGGACAGGCAGAGCCTCAGACAGGCTGGATAAAAGAGCTTGGATAGTGAACAGGGAGAGCTGCTTACTGCGGCAGACGCGAGAGAGACCGCCGTTCACCGCTCGCGTTCATATTCACCCCCATACTGAGGGTGTCTGCTGTGTGTGCACTGTGGGACCAGCTAATAATCAATACAGCCCCTTTAAGGGAGGTTTCTGTGTCATGTACAGCCATAATATGGGTTTACTCAGCACAGTTATCTGAGTGATCAGTACTGCTTGTATAAGCACAGAGAGAAGCGTGCGGCAGGCTTTTAGAAGGAACGTCAGAGCGGGTCTGTTTCTAGTGGCCTGTGCTAAAAACAGCAGCCCTGCTGGGGGATTTCAAATGGAATTTCCAAATTGATTTATTTAGCATATTTGGTTGCAGCGGTGGGGAAAATATGATGTGATTTTCTATCATAATGAATACAAATTGATGTGCAGCAGTTTTTGTCTGTGTGTGCCAGACAAGCTTGGATTTGGGCCTGGACAGCCGGAACGTTCTCTCATTTTTGCTAGTCATAATCCTGAAAAGGCCCTTATCATTGGCTAAATGAGAAAATTAAAAGTATTTGATGGGAGGAAGTGTTTTCATATCCGCCTAGTGATGGCTGGTGTCTTTGTGTGTGTTTGGCACATTCAGTCCACAAAAGCACTTTTCCTGGGTTCATATTTCCAAATGCATAAATCAACTTTTTTTGTTTTTTGCTGAAAGCAGGAATTGATTTTAAGCTTCATCTGATCTATCTGATTTAATTTCAAGGTGAACTACAGATTTTTTTTTCTAATAATTAATTTGCTCAGTTGTTTACAGTACTTGCTGTAAATGTGCAAAATATTTGTTTTTATTAGACCAAATTAGGACTGTTCACAATAAGTTATAAACTGATCATTTATATAACTGCTTTTGTTTGGATGGAGACTTGGCCACTGGTGGGTTTTAATAAGGGTCCTTTACTGAAAGCCTGGCCTATGCCCTTTAGAGAGAGGCTGAGATATGGCTACTCACCCCCTCACTGTGTATCCCTTAACTCTACAGCCACATACCCCACACCAGAGAGGACAAGCTTTCTGTTTTGTTATTGCTAGAGTTTATCCCAGTGGTGTCCTGTTCTGCTAATCAGAGAAAAACACTGAAGACTAGTCAGAGAAATGGGATTGGCTGTTTTTTTTAACCACAGTTTGCTGGTTAGTGTTTGAAGGTCATTTGAAGGTCCATAACAAGTCTGAGAATTAAACAGACTGTGACTGTGAATGAAACAGACTGTGACTGTGAATGAAACAGACTGTAACTGTGAATGAAACGGACTGTAACTGTGATGAAACGGACCGTAACTGTGAATGAAACGGACTGTAACTGTGATGAAACGGACTGTAACTGTGAATGAAACAGACTGTGACTGTGAAAGTTTAGTAATTAATTAAAGATAATCTCTAATTCAGGTAAAAAAACTACATACATATGGCCACCTTGTCTGCATGTTTTACAGATACTGTATAATATAATGGAAATACCCATTTAAATGAGGGTGAGCATAGTAGACACTAGACAGCAGAGGTAACCACACAGGTGAGGGACATCCCTTAAATTAATAACATCCCAGAATGCATTGGGCCAAAAAAACTGTTGTAGTGATGTGACAGCTATACGGTTCTTATGCTTTTATTATTCAAGTTGTTAAATTGAATCTATTTTATAACATTGACCTGGTCCAAGATACTAGAGGGAAATGGAAGACATTGTGTAGGGAATTAAATTATTTTTATTAAAATGAAATATAATTAAAATAAACAATTAATTGGTAAATTCACCAGTATGTGTAAGTGAAGGGGATTTATCTGCATTCTGTGATGTATTCAGTATTCAGTACTGAGTAATATCTTTTTAATGCACAGCTCTTCTGGCAGCTATTCTTTCTTTTCTGCTTGAGTGCTTTTCTTTGACTCGGTAACCTGTTCTTTCGGGGGAAAATTGACAAAAAATGAGTTATTCAACATGAAACCACCAGCTGTTGGAATGCGCAATTTATTTATTTTTAAACATTGACACAGCAGTCACTGGAATCTGGCTAATATTGTAAAAGAAACACAAATAAGACGTCTGCAACGCTTGGCGATGTTGATAAACCTGTGTGTAATTTCCTCTGATTGATGTGTGTTGCTGTGTGTGTTTCTGAAAACCTTCTGTGGAGAGCTGATAATGACGGCCCACAATACCTTGCAGGTGTGGGGCCTTTGTTGAGGCCCACAGTGCATCACTTTAATGCTGCCTAAGACAGCGGGCTGGTAATCAGAATGACTCGCCGAGTTCGACTTGTTGGGTCTGAGATATTCTGGGCTCGCTCCTCACTCCCTGTCGCTAGGAATCCAAGAGCTGCTTTTTTGACGTGACCCTCTTCTGTTCACCGTTTCTCTGGCAACGGCCTCCGGCACCGGGGCGGGATGAGAAAGCCAGGATAGAACGGTGGGGAAATGTTTTGAGCGAGTTCAGCACCCAGCTGGAACGTTGTTCCGGATGATTCCTTACTCATCCCTGTCCGTTCTCAGATTAAATGCTGGAAAAATGGCATTTTTCCTGGAAAAGATTTTTAAATCCTGACATATACCGAAGTACTGGCCTTTAGATGGAGACATTTAAATGTTCATTCGTAGAAAGGGGGTCACTGATACATTTAGAGACTTTCAGGACAAAAAGTTCACACAACCCTGTGTTCAAACCTTGTTTGCTCCTTAGAGTAGTGCAAGTGTCTTTAGCAGTGTTTTAAGACTACACACTGTTGTTTGAGCTGCACTGTAGCCCACACATAAACAGAGTTGTGATGCGCTGATAGCATTTATACACAGTGAAACAGGTATTCCCTAGACGGGAGTAATTTATGTATTAAAACAGTATCTCTGTCTGTATTTATTTGTAAGAAGCTCCCTTTTGTTGCTGTGATGTTTCTACATACAGCTGCTGTATCAACTACCTCCTCTTCTGGAACCTTCTCCATAGCCACATCTGGCTACGGAGGCCATCCAGATACAATTATAACTTTCAAAATTTTGCCTAGAGACTGGGAGAAAGAGGGAGGGGGGGAGAGAAGAGAGAGGAAAACGAGAGGGGTAAAGAGGGAGAGGAGAGAGATAGAGAGGGTGAGGATAGAGTGAGAGAGAGAGAGAGAGAGAGAGAGATGTTCCTTCTGCGGGATTCCTCTCACACTAGTGTCAGCAGTAGACTCTGTGTCCCCACGTTTGATAACTGGCAGCCTGACTGCTCACTGGCATATGTACATTGTTAGATAATGTCTTGGTGTTATTTCCAGCGGAAAATGCCCTAAACTCCTGCACCGTCCGACGAGCACTGTGTTTGAGGGGAGTAAAGAAAAGGGGGAGTAAGGGATGCATGGAAGGGAGATAGAGGAGAGGAAAGGGACATAGAGACACTACAGAAAGGTGGAAAGATCTCCAGGGTCTACCTGGAAGTAGGAAGAGAGGTATTCTAGGGAAGGGGCATACAGGAGAGCAGAGAGAGAGAAAGGGAGGGGGGGTGGGGTGGTGAGAGGGATGGGGAGGGAGAGCGATGTTGTGAGACCAGACGCTGAGTGCTGAGAGGGATGTGTTGTATTTACATGGCGGTCCACCTCAGGGCTGCTTTGGGATTAGCGCAAGGGTACGTATTGACTTTGGCTCCCAATGCGGGTTTGAGAACGGCGGCCCGTGGGCCCGGGGGTGGGGGGCCGTGTGCTGGACCGACTGAAGAGGGAGGGGAACAGTGCAGGTTCTGTGATGGCACCTTCCCCCCGGGAGGGCGGGGGGGAGCTGCCAGGTGGTTCAGCTTGTCTGACAGCTGGAGGGTCATGGGTTCAGCCTAGAATGGGAGGGCTGAAATGGGGGCTCTGTCCCGTTTCTCTCCTGCCCAATCTCACTACCCTTTTAATAACACCACATTTTTATGTGTGTTCACTTCCTCTGTGTAAATTACACTCACTCCCCAGGGATCATTTGCAAATGTGTTTTTTTCTACCTAACTTCCAGTTTAATTCAGGCTTCATGTAGACTTACTTCTTAAATGACATTTGTAAGAGGTATCATGTTGGGGAGTCCAGAGAACAGGTCTAGCTGTCCTTTAAGTCTCCTAAATCCACCCCTGCTCCCATTGGGCAATGCTCCACTTGCAGGTTGCCTTGGGGGGGACATAGAGAGCGTATTATGTGCCTAATCATCTGCTAATTGCCCTCTGCTTGCTCAAATTAGTCAGTTTATGTCTGACCATTACCCTAATGGTGTCCATGTGTAGGGGAATGGGAACTCGAACCTGAACGCGCAAACACAGACCCCGTTCACCTTGTGTGAGTGCAGAACATAACACGGAACATAACAGAGCGTGCTCAGTGCTGTGGTGGGGGTTGGCTTGTGCCACGGAGAATCAACTGCAGTGTTTCAAATGCCTTCCACGGCATGTGAGACAAAAAAAACTCAAAAACTCAAAAACTGCAGAGCAAGAGAAGGGTTTGTTCCAGGGCTGTCACCGACAGCATCGCTGAAGCTGGTAAAGTGCTGACTCTGCTAGATGCTGAGCAGAAACCTGAAACTGTTCTGTGGGTGGGGGGTTTGGGGGGCTGGGAGGGGGGGGTTACGATAGGAGATGCCAAGTGAGAGTTCGTCCACAAAACTCCCTGCTGAATCCTGCTGCATTTCGGGGGAATTCTAGTCCTGCTTCCTCTTCAGTGGTGACTTCTGCTTGGTTTTGGGACATTCGGCACTTTCGTCCAAAGGGGAAGTTACGTTTTTGGGAGAGTCCCATTCTGTGTGTGACGTGACTAAAAAGAGGCGATGCTTCACATTATTTCATCATTTCAGTAGATGTGTTTATGTAAGGCTCACTCTTACTGATAGTCATATTGAGAAGGCAGAGTGCAGGAAGGAGAAGTGTAGAGAAGGAGCTTCATGTTGGAAAAATAAGTTTCCCCAGACTCCAAATTCTGAGTAGATCTAAAGATTATAATTAACTGATTTTTATCGGATATTATA
Source organism: Ilyophis sp. 1 JC-2022 (assembly GCA_022702515.1). Lineage (NCBI taxonomy): Eukaryota > Metazoa > Chordata > Actinopteri > Anguilliformes > Synaphobranchidae > Ilyophis > Ilyophis sp. 1 JC-2022. The sequence goes on along the minus strand of CM040396.1, from coordinate 65,420,630 downwards.
TCCGGGAGAGATTATTAAGTCATTTCCTGAGGATTTTCTGAAGTCTGTGGAAATGTTATTGTTATTTGCTCTTTCTTTTTCAGGCCTGTCTCAGATATTGGTATTATGCTTTGGTTAAAGACTGACCACCATGAGTAAGACTGATCAATGGACACACACTTTCTTATGTAAAATTATTAAATGAAAAGCACTTCTCATTTCCAATCAGTACCCACAGGCAGAGGAGAGAGAGAGAGAGAGAGAGATTTCCAGCAGGGCTTTGGGCGTGAGGGTACTGGGGGGGGGGGGGGGGGGGTCCGCTTCCTTCCTGAAGGGCCAGAGTTCTGCAGGCGTTCCTGCTCTCATTGATAGGGGGAAGTGATGCTGCTCTCAATGAGTCAGGAGATGAGCAGTGAGTAGGTGAATCAGCTGGTTAAGTGATCGACTGCCATGAAAGCTTTCGTACAATTTGTACAGTCATCCAGGACCAGCTATCTCTCGTAGACAATTGTGTAAAAGTACATTCACTGCTTTGTAGCAAACTTATATTTAGCCAATGAGCAGATGAAGTGACCAACTGCAAGGTCCAAACGACCCTGTGTTTTTTACAGAAAACAAATGACTTATTTGTTTCATGAAAGCACTGTTACATGCAGGTGAAATGATTTGGCTGAACAGAGTTCTGACTTTGGCTTTATTCATTGTGGGTGTCCAGGCTGTTAGTAAAGCCTCCAGCCCAGCCTCATTGCATACAATAATAATAATAATAATGTCTTGCATTTATATAGCGCCATTCTCACCAACCGGTGACTCAAAGCTCTTTACAATGATGAGGGGGAAACTCGCCTCTACCACCACCAAGGATACAGGACAGGAGTACCAGACTCAGTGCATACAGGAGTACAGTGGAGCAGTGAAGTGATTTAATATTAGGACAGGAACTCCCATCGATTGCCAGAGTGAGTTTGCATCCTGTAGACAGACGGGACCACAGCTGCCTCTCTTTTTATCGGCCAGCATGCTACTGTCCGGCTGCATCTCGTCTTTCATTGGCCAGCATGCTTCTGTCCAGCGCTTAGAGTCTTCCCTCTGTTCTGTGTCTTAAGACCCGCCTGGCGAGCCGGATCATTTCTGCATTAAGGTTCAAGCCCCGGTAAACCCAGCGTGTGTAACAGGGACCCTGCTGCTCGCCTTGTAACCCCCCCCCCAGGTTATTACATTCAGGGGCTCAGACTAAGAGAGCATATGTTTAGGGTTTTATTGTGTAATTACTTTAAAGTGCAGCCAGACCTCTAATCCCCTTCACCCAATATGGTCCATTTAACCGTATCTTCCATTCAAGGTTCTCCTGGAACCCAGTACAGTAGCTTAGGTCAGGTTTAAAACACCTTTTGTGAGAATCCAGTTAGTTTTACCCGCAGTGTGTAGTGATGTTGTTCACAGGTGCTGGACAGGGTGAACATGTTGGTACTGAGAGGACATTATTTTGCAGGGTGAACGTGTTGGTACTGAGAGGACAGTATTTTGCAGGGTGAACATGTTGGTACTGAGAGGACACTATTTTGCAGGGTGAACGTGTTGGTACTGAGAGGACAGTATTTGGCAGGGTGAACATGTTGGTACTGAGAGGACACTATTTCACAGGGTGAACGTGTTGGTACTGAGGGGACACTATTTCGCAGGGTAAACGTGTTGGTACTGAGGGGACACTATTTTGCAGGGTAAACGTGTTGGTACTGAGAGGACAGTATTTGGTAGGGTGGACATGTTGGTACTGAGAGGACAGTATTTCGCAGGGTGAACATGTTGGTACTGAGGCGACACTATTTCGCAGGGTAAACGTGTTGGTACTGAGGACAGTATTTGGCAGGGTGAACATTTTGGTACTGAGAGGACAGTATTTGGCCGAGTGGCCAATGAGACTGGCTGAGAAGTTAGGCTGCTGTCCACGCCCGCTGAGGTCAGCCAGGCTTCAGTCCCCTCCCAGTGCCTGGGGGCTCCAGTCGTCATGCAGCTCAAACCCGTGTGCGGAGCCCTACAGCAGCCTGCCCTTCCTGATGGCCGGAGAGGTCGTGTTTGCTTAACAATTTGGCAGGGAGGGCCAGCATTCAGGGTTGCCATGGAGCACAGGGGCGAGGTGGGCGGGTTTTTGAGCTCAAAGGCGAAAGAGAAGACAGGATGGATGTACACTTCCCTCTTTTCCCAAATCCATTTCCTTCTGTTTGCTTTGGACCCCCCCTCAGAGCTGACTCTCTCCACTCTGTCAGGGCGCCGCTCTACAGGCGGTGGGAAGAATTACAGCCCGTTTGTTTTACTGTAAGGTGATTGA